>CM032668.1:4201004-4245622 GCA_019095985.1 Streblospio benedicti
CAAGGACCCCCCCCTTTTTTCCCGGTAGGGGGAAAAGTGGGTTGGGCCCCAATTGGCCAAAATTTTTTACAATCTGGGGGGGGGGGCAAATTCCCCCGAAAAAACCCTTCCCCGTTTCCCCCACCCTGGGGAGGGAAATCCCCTCTCCCCCCCCCCCTTTTTTTTGGGGGTTCCCGCCCAGGACAAGTACCCCGGGAAACCTCTTTTAGGTTCCCCCACGTCCCCCCACATTTGGCTTTTCCAGTTCCGGGGGGCCCCCAAGGGTTCTGGGTCCAGGGGGCCTGAAAAAACGGGCCCGGACTATTGGTTTTCCCCGGTTTTTCCTGGAGTCCGGGCCTGAAAGTCAATCTTTGGGGGGTTTGGGGTTTTAACCCAAAAATCAATTCCCCCCAATGGGGCAGGTACCTTTCCCCCTTTTCTCGGTTCTACCCCCCGGGGAAACTGGGGATTTTGGCGCCCCCAGGTTTTAACCCCGGAAAAGGGGTTTCCCGGTTGGCCTCTGGGCGGGGTGTTCGACTTTTCACTCCCCAGTGGGTCTCCGCCACACTGAGTTTTAGACGACGATACAGCATGCGAGTCGACATGCCATCATTCGATCGCTGCAGCACCGAAGCTCCGGTGACAATCCGAGAGCGAGCAAGAATTCGTTCACTGGCAGTGTTGTACTACCCAACGACCCATGGGATGCCGTTGTCCCATGAGTTGGCACTCCGTGCCCACTTGTCCACTAACAAGGACTCACCCCGTACGACGGGATCTCCTAAACACAAGGACTCACCCCGTACGACGGGATCTCCTAAACACAAGGACTCACCCCGCACGACGGGATCTCCTAAACACAAGGACTCACCCCATGTACGACGGGATAAACACAAGGACTCACCCCCATTAAACACAAGGACTCACCCCGTACGACGGGATCTCTTAAACACAAGGACTCACCCCGTACGACAGGATCTCCTAAACATACACGTGCGTCACAGGTCAAAGAACCACTCTGCGAGAGCTTATCCCTACCAGGTTGTCCGTCAGCCATGATACTCTTCCGGTGGGCCACGGACCCAGTCAGAGGATGAACTGAGTCTACATGCTGCCCCTTTTGGAAGTTCAGGCCGGCCGCCATGCTCATTGTCCCGAAGTGTTTGCGGCTCAACACTTCGTCTTACAAGTTTCCCTGACCCGTGGTCACGGCACCAAACTGTAAGCTTTTTGGACTTGTACACGGCTCCTGGTACTTGTCGAGGCGCTCACACCGCCTGGGTTCTCGTTGTGTTTGTCCCAATGATACGTAGGCCCACACTACGGTCGTACAGGGCCTCTCCCAAGACCAGATTGACGGCCCCACACGGGGGGGACTTCGCACTGGTGCTGGTAGCGACGGCTTCAGACCGTGGCACACGCCAAGCTGAATGTGTATCAAAAGGGTACTAGATCCGAGACACGTATGCACGAGGGGTCTAGTAACCTTATCAATACGTAGTATAGTTTGAAAGGCCCCGAATCTACGAGATTCGGGGGTGTTAATTCCCTACGATGTTGTCGCAACAACCTCTCAAGCTAAACTGACGGCTATTCCGTCTTCGATTTGCGAAGTCACATAAAACTGGATAAAACCGGACAAAACCAGTGTTTGTCCTGTTTTAACCGGTCTGTAACCTAGCAACGGGACACATCGGGACACCGCGAGACACCGCGGTACGTCATAAATGACGTGCCTATGGAAAGTGCGAGCGTAGGACGTACGGGCCATCACGGTGCGGGGTCAATTAGGAATTGACTAGCTAATGGGGACAATGCTACAATTGTCCCACCCCGCACCTCTAACTAGCGTTAGCTCACACTATGATATGATTTATTTATAATTACACTTTACACACACAAACAGAATAGGAAATAAAGTTAAAAACTGAACAAACAATTGACTAGTACAAATACATGTGTAATTATAAATTGGTTGACACCAGAAAGTTATAGATTACAGCCTTGGTGGCGTAATGGCTACCGCGTATGCCTAGACTATTTACTTCCAAACGGCATTTGCCTTGGTGATGATTTCACGTCCCATCCAAGGCAGGCCGACTGTCACCAACCAATTACTTTATAGTGTCTACCAATTAAAATACCAATTCTAGCGCATGCTATGTTGTGGCACCATGCGGATGGAAAAACAATATGATTGCATTCATTAATATTTTGATCTAGACCTATGTGCAATGCAAGGTGATGTGACTGTCAACGCATTAACCCTATTATTCACATGGGAAAAAAGCTGAAACATGGTAAAAGATGGGTAAACATATTCTAGTATATGTTCAAGTAGAACAAAAACAACAACAACATATAGATAGTGGTGAAACCGTGCGATTGCTAAAGCCAGGACTTGACTGTCCCAAAAGTTGAAGCCAAATCAGCATAGACACCATTGATTGGCACAGTGACTAAGTTATAAGATAAAGTAATATTTTTCACCTGAATTTCTCATCTCTTTTGCAGCATATTTGTTATAAACATTCGTGCACATCAGACTGGGGCAGATTGTCTGACTTGTAGTCTTCATAAGCTATTAATAATGCTCCAGGGAATTAATAAAATGGCACGTGGGCCCTGTTTTTCCCCAGGCCTCATACATAGTTAGATTAGGTAATACTAAACCCCATTTTGCATAACACTGAAGAATATTGACATGAATTTCAAGCATATGGATACAAATTCACGTATAAGCAAATTATCAAAAGATTAAATCCATTTTGAACGGATCCTTCAATAAATTAGTAAGCTATAGGCAGACAGTTCCTCTTATTGAGGCCGAATCTGTAGTGACATTGTATAAAGTGTTAACTGGCATGTTTTGTGTGTGTGTTTTTTCTCGGGACAGACGTCATATGGATGTGCTTTTAAGAGATAGAATCATCTTTCACCATGTATTTCACATCTCTCTCCGCGAGCTAGATATCTGAGTGGCCTGACTGGGTCTTAAATCTATTTTTATACATATTTTTCATTTTTCAAAGAATGTGTTAAACAATTACATTTATGGTCTTCTTTCTGTCTGATGTCTGGTGCTATGAACACCAACGACCAGACATAAGAGATGGACATTTTATCATAGAAGTTAACATGCCACAGTATATATGCTAGATCTACCTACATGTACATGTATTTGCATAGTGAACATGACATATATATTTTTGTATGTTCAAATCCTAGATATTTTCATCCTTATGCCACGCGTTAGCAGTCATATGAGTATATTTTAAATAGACTCAAAATATGTAGGTCTACTATTGTCATTTAAACTAGTACTTAATCAAACAATCCATTCATGTGGCACATTGGATATAAAAATGAAAACGTTACGGTATGATCCTTAGCTACCCTCTCCTAAATGTGTTTGAAAATTTCACCTACTATGTATACCCCCCCCACACACACACACAAAAGTGACAATTTTCGACCCCCGGCTTTATATGCGTTCATTTCCCCAGGACAAGATGCTACAATAATCAGTTCTTGTGACTAATAATGCGGTATGTTATTTGCCAATAGCTGTATTTGAAGAGATCGTATGACATCACTTCAGCTCCCATTTTTCACCATCTCTAGTCTACAGCAGGTGTTGTAGCATCAAGGCCGCACGTGAGCTATGCATCACAAAAATTCGTCTGGGTTTGTGTCACCTTCACGGAAAGCTAAATAAGTTAGAAAAAGTTGGAAAATGTTTCATAATCACCCTTTTCGAGGATCATCGATATTTATTCAGGTGAAAATGTCAGGAAAAAAGCTAATTGAGGGTGCATAGATTGTTTGTTAAAATTTGTGTAAAAGATTTTGAACCTCATAAACTTATTTGTTATCCTTCTGTTTTATTTTATTATGGTACATCCAGCATTAAGAACTCGTTCACATAATTCTCACTTTGCACTGCATTGTTTGAAATACCACCCGGTTGAATCACCTTTATATTGAAGCACCTTTTTGAGGGTCACAAATGTTCACTCCAAATACTTTGCAGTGTGGTAGAAGATGGGTGGACAGAGATTATTCTATAAAACTCTCAAACTTCAGGACTGTGTGACTGCGTTAAAATAGCATGAATGCCACAGCACAGATATATTGCTTTTCGAAACACTGAAAAGCATTTGGCTGGATGTGCATCCAGTGCGGCCTGTGCTTGGTTAAAACTGATTTCAAAATCAATACAATAATAGGAGGAGTGTACTCACAATATTTTCTTTCTCTTTTCAAACATAATTTGATGAAACACCCAAATCTGTTTCTTGGACCACAATGTTTGATGCATCACTCACTCTCTCTCTCTCTTGTTTGACTTCTATAGGATTGGGGTGTTGCTATTAGATGCCAGATATCCTGAGGATTGAGGATGACGAAATTATGTGTGTGGTCGGTAAAACGGGACCACAGACGCTGTTGTGAGCGATTTGCTCCTACCCGGCAACCCATAAATGACTCACGTCTTATCAATACAGTAGAACCATCATATGTGGAGATTTTTGGAGAAGTGAAAGTGAAGTGTCCACATGAGCGTAAGACGAGTGTCCTCAAGAGGGAGGATTAAGATAACACAGAGGAAACGGGAGAAGTGAAACGTACGTGTCTGCATATCCTTAAAATGAAGGTTTTCAGATGTTCAGATGGAGAGGTTCCACTGTAGTTGATAACGCGTCAGCCGATGCTATGAGGATTTTGGAAGATAAAGTATAGCAATTATTTGATTGTTTGCTGTTTATGTTAATTTCCACGAAAATTTAGTTTGTAATTTGTACAGTTTCACTCACTACTGTAGTTAGCATCAGAATGACAGTCATACAGACGACAGGAGTTCAATCTTGCCGACTCCATCGAGAATCGGGCTGTAACATCGAGAGGGCGTTGGGTGACCCCCTCCTCCTGTTTCATGATCCCGTTGTGGTTTGCAGAAATGTGCAATACAAACACCAGCTATAGTAGATTGAATCCCACCGTACAATATGATACTGTAAAATGATGAGGTCCGTACCTCAATTTCCCGTTTCTATCATGATTGACGTCTGCTTGCAGGTTGCCTAGGAAACACGTCAGCTAAATGTCTTGTGATAGTATGTCCATCCTGAGATCACTTCCTGTGGGGACCATCGGAGACCTGATAAACAAGCTCGATAAGGTAGGTTATTTTATTATTAGTTGAATGAATTTCAGTTAATTCATTCCTACGTGTTAAACAATGTGTAAGGGTAAGTGAAAAATTACATTACAGAAGTCAACTCTTTCTGCATGCAAATGCATGATGTCATGTTACATGGCAACCCTTTGCTGCTGTTATATTTGTGAATGTTATAAATGTTAGCCTGATGGGGTGAAATGGTCCAAAGTATAGTTTGGGAACCATTTAGATAGCATCGCTACTAATGACCTCATATAGGTGCTGTTGATATCTCAATGTACATGTGTGTAAACATGCAGTAGTTGTTAAAGGTACCGTCTCACAGTGCCGATGAATAAAAGCGAATCCATCGTCATTAGAGTGAATTGTCACTTTATTACCACACAGACGTGTTTTGAAGGGAAGATATTCTCTCATAGATTTCTTAACTCTTACCAACCACTAGACATTTGTTGATGAACAGTCGTGGTTGTCAGACCTATAGGGTTTAAAATGAGTTTGTAGCTCTATATTCCTTTTTACAAACACACCCACAGTGAAACTTGACAATGACGTACCTTTATGTTTTAAGATATCATGTTCATATTGAGGTTAGGAAGCATCGTTAACAGGCGTGTCCAGAACTCGCATAGCTTGAAAACAATGGCTAGTGTGATCCCTGCACACACTCGGGTCAGTTGGTTACCTAAACCTGGCTCTGGAGGTCCATGTAACAACACCACGTGGTCTCATGTCTGTGCGATGTCGAATTTGGCATTTGCAGAATGCTACACATATCCAGATTGATACCATGGATATACGCGAAACGCAACTCTGAACTGCAAACGTTTCATGTCAAGAACACAACACTATGTTGGTACTCTAGCCCCAGTCAGACCGCCACGAATAATTATTAACAAAAATCACTGCACGAACAATAACCCATGGGCCTACCTGTTTAAGCACGTCGGTGATTCGCCAATGAAACATGGCTGTAATACCACAGCTGTTTTATAGGCGTTAATTGCCAGGAATGTGTGAATTTACCGCGTAATCATATAATGAATACAGAGTGCACTAACTGGAACCCTAGGCGAATGAATCCCTGGCGAAATGACGTCCCACGCGTGGAATGCTGCTCTAGCATTTGCCGGCGGTCATGCCACTGGAAGTTACTGCTATCTGCTTGATGAACAGCTCTCTAATTATCTTGTCAATACTGATAACCACTTTGATACAAATCTGTTCTGCTGTTTGCTCAGCATAAATCATCGTAATTGTTGTAGATTGGTTGAAGACAGTGACCAACTTGACGTGAACTAGTCTGGCGTACACAAACACGATCGTGTGCTAATGTCCATGTAGACGAGAGGTGTACGTCATTTGCACTGGCAGATCCCGGTTTTTGGAATGGGGATGGGGGCGCGCTGTGGATCTCATGGTTGTTTTAAGTAAGATTGATAGTGGATACTATGCCATAGAGCCGACGAAAAGGAAATATTTTGGTTATGCACGCTTTAATCTCTCCAGTTATGTTACTGATAATGTTATTTAAGATCTTTCAGCACTTACCCGGTTTAAAAAAATCTAATAGGGCTACTAAAAGTGGTGAATTATTACCATTGTTTCGCAAGTTGGAATTATTGTACTGTAAGTAACTTAGTCTGTAAACATGCTTCTGCTGGGTGCCCTTAATTTGCTAGAAGCTAGAAGCATATATATATATATATATACGTACACTCATTTGTACTCCATGTGGTTACTTTCAAGTGCAACAAAAAGAGTCACGTGTTCTCGCACGTGATAGTTGCGCAATCATCTGCGCATGCGTACTAATTAGAGTACACTCGAGTCACGCAACGACGAAATCATCTGTGTTTTTGTCGTCCTGATTATAATCAAAAGCACATTACCTGGTGACAGAAACATATGTGAGCAATTTGATAAAAAAAAGAAGCTCCGCGTATAGAATAGAATTACAACCAACAACAAGAATACGCTGTTGAAAGCCTGATAAAGCTTGGTAATGGATCCTATGGAAAGGTGCAGGTTTCAAGTGCATTTCGCGGGTTTCAAGCAAAGGCTCCTGTAGATGGAAAACAAGCAAAGAAGAACACAAACAAGTAAAACAGAATACGTACAATGAAAATGAGAATGTTGGAAAAGAGAGAGTGCGTGCCCCCTCCTCACCCAAGATTGGCAATGATTTCACAATGAGACTGTCTTTCATATTTACTGAATATACTGATTCTGATGGCCTGAGTGTCCATTTGGATAGGTGCGCTTTAATAAATCTCAGAATACAGTGACCAATTAAACGTTGTGGGGTTATGGGGTGCTGAGCGGGCTGCTGAAAAGTGCTCCGAACATCTAGGGTCCTCCCAGATTTTGCAGAAAGTTTTACACGTGCAATTTAGTAAATATGTTCACTATTCCCTAATTTTTGCTAACATTTTTACATAGAACACACCAGAAGAAGATTTAAGCAGGTAGATTTTTAAATGAAATGGGACATCAGGGGCCCCAAGTTACATTACATCTGGAAAAGCCATTGCTTAAACAAATGTTGGTGCAGTAATTTCAGTTGTACCTTTAACTCGTTAAAATGCTTGGTGACTGAAAATGACCTCACATCTCGAGTGCCCCTAGATTATATTGTTGTTGGTACAAACGTTGCGACTTGCTACAAAACTTCGCGACTCGTAACAAAGGTCCTCATATCGAATCTGAGCCGGGGGCTCACAAGTCCTTAATCGGGCACAGTTAGAATTATGTCAGCTCGACATTGTATACAAAACTGCACGCTACAATCAAGTCTATAGAGCACTTTTATGGTCACGACAATTAGATTATTTCAGTAGATAGACAGAACAATATTTTGTAGTTGCCCAATTAAGCCATTTCTATACTTGTAGCTGGCGTATATTGCAAATAGAATATCCTATCATAATTCTGTAACAGAGACGTGACTTTATTCTCTGGGTCATTTTGGTCTCGTTCGCAAGAGGTCTTTTTCTCCAGAGGCCCTATTATCACAGTTTGAGTACATTAGCGGTAAACTACAACAGGACATAGTGACACAATATGACGGGGAAATGAGGTTTTTCACACAAAAATTGAGAACATCAAAGTGGCACATGTGGAATGTGAAGATGCAACGATTCTGGGTCAAAATCGTCATTTTTTGCGCTCATACAATGCAGTTCTTACTTACTTATCTTTATGTGTGGTGATTATATGGACTAGTTGTGGGCTAAATTCAGTCTTGGAAAAACAAGAAAAAACAAACAAACAAACTAAAAACAACAAAAACGAACAAACAAAAAACATTGGCGGCTAGTGAAATACTGTTTACCTTTGTATTGTATGGTAACCACTGTCTTTACAAGCTCAATAAAATGTGATTGTATGATTAATTAATTTGGTTGAATCTTTTAAGAGTGAATATTACGTACAATGCATGTTTCCCACGCATATGTATACCAGTAAACACATTTTTAAGAAAACAAAATAGGACAAACTCCAGTTTATAACGTTTCTGGCCAGATTTACATAAAATACCAACTCGAACTATTTTGCGCACGCTGTGCAGGCCTGAGCCTGTCGCAAACCTAGTCATGATCATTACAATGGTTGCCCTGGGTTAAGAATAAGACTTTCAAAACACACACAAAACAGCTTGCACTATATAGGCTAAAACGATGATCTACAATATATATGCACATTATATCAAACAAGCTATCAAAATGTTGTACACACATAGATCTATTATAAAACACGTTAAAGTAACATAAGTAACATGGCTTACAAAGTGCTCCAACCTCCAAACCGAGGCTACTGGAAAGCATTCTTCCGTCCCGCTGAAAGAGGACGTTATGATTCCCTATTGGAGGTTGATATATATCATATCAGTTCCCAATCCTTCTATCTAATCTTCACGCTCGCTTAGAAACACAACTAGATTAGCCTGATTCATAAAACAAAAAACTTTACATGTGACGATTGCCACTTATACTAGAGGGACAATATGTATAGGTCAGAGTATGATAAATAAATATTGCATATTGATGTGGAAATTTAAAATGAAAACCTATATCGACATATCATAGTAGAACCTCGCCCCGGGGTATTCACAGAAAGATTTTCTTTTCCTTAATCGAGGTTCAATACATGTGCTCTTTTTATGAAGGTTTGGTACATGGAAAGTGTTTCTCATAAACTTTGTCTCTTTGTAGAAGTGGTCTTGTTTACACAGTATCCTATATTCTGCTCATGTAATATTTCTACGTGCATTCATTTGCCTTGTGTAAAGTGTGTACACACAAGCTGGCTTTTTTTCCTGCTGTGACGTCATAGCGGCCTGCAGTCATACGGTTTGTCCCAGCGTGTGCAAATACAACTGTCGCACTGAATAACAACTTATGACTTTGTCCTACAGACTAAAATGGCGCAGGGGGTGTGGGCACATCAATATTTCTAGCGGTGACTTACACCTCAGAATGTATAGGTCCATACATAGTAGTGACAAAACTATGGCAACATAGCTGAATAATATGCATTATGCTACAATACGATAATAAATGTATAGAATTACATTTAATTCTATTCTAAACTTGGGAAAACACATCAGAATACAATCATATTGATACAGCCATGGTTCTTCATACACAGCACAAAATTAACTTACCTTATTTATGGTTCTAGTCAAGCCTATCACCATCCTCATAATCTCTCTTGGCACATTACAGTCCGATTCTGAGGATGGACATGGGCTTGACCAAAATAAACTGTAAATGCAGTAAGTAATGAATAATGAACACGGAGACGCATTCAAATTGCTGCTTTCTTCCGTCAGGTGATCGACCGCAATGGCAGTGCACACAGCTCGGCGACCGGGAGCGACCCAGGGGAAAACCGGCGGATCAACCTGCATGACCTGGTGTCGGCTCCCAATCAGTCGCAGTCAGGTTAGTCAGTCAGATTAGCCAAACATGTCACAGTTGGGTTAGTCAGAGTCAGATTATTCCAAATCTGTCCCAGTTAGGTTAGTCAGCGTCAGATTATTCCAAACTTGTCCCAGTTAGGTTAGTCAGAGTCATATTTTTCAAAACCTGTTCCAGTTAGGTTAGCATAGAGTCTAATTATTTCAAACTTACCTCAACCAAGTCAATCAGGGTCACATTATTCTAAACTTTTCACAGTTAAGCTCTAGTCAGAGTCAGATTATTCCAAACCTGTCCCAGTCAGGTTAGTCAGTCAGATAAGTCCCAGCCTTGTCACAGTTATATCAGTTTAGTTGCAATAAGTTTTAAGTCTTTTTATAGACGTCTGTGTCCAAGATGTCGATTAAATATGTCTCACATGGTCCATCATGGTAAGTAAAATAGCCATTATAACCCAGTCGTATTCTCAGTTTTATAACCTAAGTGTACCGCGGCCGTACTTAACAAGACTTTTAAAATTTTCTTTCAATTCCATTTCTATACTTCTCTACGTAAAGAAAATGAGACTGACTCAAATGAGATGATGGTAACTAATGGGTCTGTCCATAAATGGTTTATCGAAATGAACTAAATTAACCAGCTAAAAGGTTGTCATTTCACAGAATGAACATTTTTGTCCAAAGTTAACTGTATTGCCCTGTTCCTACGAATGGAAATGGCAATAGCTTTCATTCGGTAAGCACCTTTAATGCATTATATATACCCCAATAATACCCGATATACATCATTCCTGAGAGATTTCGTTCTCAAATACAAATACGCGTGCTATTCTCATAAGATATGTTATTGGCACAAAGCATTCTTTGCATCCCCTACCCCAAGCCAATTCTCGTCTCTGATGTGTCAGCATCTATTCGATAACGCTGGTCTATGTGCGTTTTAGCATTGTATATTCTCATACGTTCATATCAGACACGTTGCTGAAATAATACAGTAATTCTATATGGCGAAGTGTATATCATGATATAGAGCTTTGAATCCAGTGCGTATAGGTTTTGGGGATTAACCATATTAAGTGGGTGAAAACATATGTCTAGGGTCTCTATGTGTCTGTAAAGACCATTTCAAACGTTCTAGCACCACTGTCTTCTCTCGGATATGATGCCCATACATATACATCATATTGGGATTCACGGCTTGATCACCCATACTGCCTTTACAATTCCATGCTCTCGTCATATCAACCTGTGGGTCCAGTTGTGGCTTTTATATTTCGGCAGTGGGGCTTGTAACTGATTGAGTCTTGTAACAAACTTCCACGAATAATTCGGCCGTTCGTTGAATCACGGCCATGTACTGGGGATGCATGGATATATATGTATGACGATGCGTGTACATGTACATAGAAATGGATTTTCATATGTATCACTTTTACAGTGGTAACAACGACAGTGGTTAAAACGGTGGCGTTGCTTTTATGCCGTGTAGAGCTCGGTAGAGGAGGTGGGTTTATTGGTTTACAATGGATAATAACATCTGCATTTCCCCGCTATTTATGAGCAAACTAAGTGCAAAGAAAACAGGAGCAAGTAGTTCTTGTGCCACCATTTACGCCCAATAATAAACCCTCCTTTATTGCACATTGCATGTTTATTAATACCCTTTATTAGTAATATCTTTTATATGTTTCGTATATGTTTCCCCCAAAGAAAAGTCTATGTAGGCCTACATGTATTTATCGTGGACGGACATTTCAACGTACATAACAAGCAAAATGGAGTGGCCATTCGTAGTGTCGTAACTAAATTTCTTTATGACAGCCTAGTTCTTGATTTTAGGGCACATGATCTCATATTCCTCCGCGGTTTAGCATTTTTCTCATATTCTGCCTGTTTTATGTTATCCCTTTCTCAGCATTTCCCAGATTATTTTTCTCACAATCTTGTCCCACCATTTTGGAAACCGATTATTCTTTTCCCAGCCCATTTAGAGGTTCAATGTCACGCACTCGAAAATTTATAATTGTCGTAATCTCTTAAGATGCAGTGTGACAACCACGTCCACCAGATGTTCATAGTCGTTTGGACGTGATTCAGCCGCGATAGTGTGTCTGACTGAACCTTTAATAACATTGGCAATCGTGATTGCTAAGCGGATGAACGGATACCTAACAAATACCGCTGGTAAAAATTAATATAAACACTAAAGCTAAGACTAAAACTTTCAAGCACAGCTGCCACTTGTTCACTAAGACTGTTCACTCTGTAATATGGTGTCAATAGTGGGCATCAGACAGGTGGGTAGAGTGTTTAGATAAATGTTATGATAATAATACCTGGACGATCTTCATAACCCTAGGCTCTTGTCAATTCACACATTCAATTCATCTGCCCACGCGTTAGTAGCCAGCATCGCATGCTGAGAGCCATTTTAACTTTCCATGGAGATGACATCAACATTTGTTGTTGTGTCGCCCCTTATGCGAACACCTACACGTACCACGGCAAAATAGAATTAAAGCTTGATGTTCCTGCCTTCCTTCCTTGTTACATTTCTCTTCATCATAATATGCAGAGTTCGTTGCCCTTTTGTGATAAATCTTTGATGCGGCTCTAAGAGTTTCCTGAGACTGAAACTTCCTATAACAGTATACTCGTACCAAATGTGAACACATGTGTGCCCGAAGACATTGGTTAAACCGTGTTTGCCATTTACGTACGTAAAGCGATAGTCAGCATACAGAGCCATCAAACCCCATGCCTCGTGAGCAACCAGCCTCACATCGAGGACAAAAAACAAGGGGAAAAAGAGCGAATATTCAAGACAAAGCATGCAAGAGTAGGGTATTGAACAACGAATATTAATGGAAGCTTAGGATGGTATTACTTAATGCAATTAATTTTTTCAATTGCCACACATGTATCAAACACACAATCTCGTTACATTGGTCTTATTGAAAGGTGAAACCATATTTCTCCCGTATTTTTCTTTTCATATCTCACCGTACAGTGAATATGCTTACATCAACATTTGTGACGGTTTGACTAGGGCTTTAAGGAATGCTCAACGGAAAGGTTAGCAAATGTCTGTGGTGCCATGTCCCAACTGATGTTATATCATAGTAAAAATATGTGAAGCTTTTTTTCCTGGGTAGCTGGTACCTTTTAAATTAGGTGCGTTTAATGCCTGTTAAATCAGGTTCGTTTAATGCCTATACCATACGAAGATTTTAGTCTTTTTTCCAGTGAAAAGAAGAAGCAGTTTATTGCACTCATACAACATAATCCCCTTAAATGCAAAACATACACCGGTCTCATTGCATGTTACTTATGAAATAAATGTATAAATTGAGTTTTAATGGAGTTGAGTAGCTAAAATTTCTTTTACATGATGCCAGCACATACAATTATGCCTAATTACATCTACTTAATACATCTAGGCTCTATTTGAAACTAGGGTATTAATATTTCAGGTTTAATGTCTTATTATCTTAATGAAAGTGCAAGTCATCTTTAATGTTACACTTTTCTCCAATTACTGTTGAAATGTTATGCCGCTACTTGTTATTTCGCTATTCAGAGAAAGAAATTACGTATTAATAATTATGGAATAAAAGTTCCTTAACAATATGGTGACATACATTATGCATGATTCAAGAACTTGATCACTTATTGTTTGGTGGGACAGACCCGAATGTAATTTAAGTTTTTTTTAATAGTCATGAATTATTATTGCACTAAGCATGTTCGTTTTTACCTTTATTATTTCTACTCAGTTGCCTTCCATGTTTCATCGAGGTCGACTATGGAAATAAGACAGACATTATTTTTTTTAAATGGGATACCTTTTAGTACTCTTTGTTAGTTACATGGTTTCAAACTTTGCATCCATATCTTTGTTATATTCTCTGTCTTTATTCATTTATTTACTTATTTATGTGATTCCTGTGATAAACGAAATACATGAAATCAAATCAAAATCTTCTACCGCACAGAAAAGGATTCGGGGGTACACATTCGTAACTGTCAGACTGGAACTTAAGTTTTTAACTAATGACTTCTCTGCAAATGAAAAGATGATGACATTATTACTGCATAATTAATTTCACATTGAATCTTCTAGGCAGCAGACGGGGTATTTTAGCAAACATTTCTAGCTAATTGAAACATTGTAATGTTCTCATTTGCTGAGCATTATTGTTTTACAAACATTCCTAAAGTGTCGGGGAAATGGGGGGTGGGGGTGAGGATAGGTTGAGTGTTGGCGTTATAAGGAAGTTGGATATGGCAAAAAGGCTTAAAACGATAGCGGGGAAGGGGAGGCCGAAAAGGTGATGTGGGATTTCATGGGAGTGGGATATCGAAAAAGGTACTAAAAATATCGGATGTAGGAACAAAGGTAAAAAAAAATCATATGTGTACAACTTGGCAAACCAAATGTTTAAGACGTAATTGAATTCGACATGATTATTAAAATATATTAGCTTTGCATTATTGTTAAACTATTTTTTTATTGCCGAATTCATGTTATAGTTTATTATGGGTTGAACATTAATGGATAAATAAACCTAGCTGACAAGTGTTTGTGTACTAACTACAAATGTAGATCACACTTATTTCCAAGCAAAACGGTTAATTATCTTTGAATTTATATAGTTGGTCAGAGTTGTAGTAGCTTTTCAATACAAATATAGTACCATATATCGATAGAATTGTGACAACAAGATACTCGGGTAGGAGTCGTAAACAGACGGCCGGGTACCCGAGTTCAAAATTCTGTAACCGTCCAGCCCCTACTTCTTAGACCATAATCTATAATAGGTGCATACGTGTACAACTTAATGAGTCCCTTAAGATCCGAGTACAGTGAAACCTCCAATTAAGACCACCTCTCTATTGATACCACCTCTCTATTAAGACCACCTCTCTGTTAAGACCACCTCTTTAATAAGACCACTTGTCTCTGCCCCAATACCTGAAACGATTTCGATGGGAACCTTCATATGGTAAAGGCCGCCTCACCATGGAGTCTGCCTAACACTGGTCCCACAAGTGGTCTGAATAGAGAGATTCTACTGTATGTCTTCTTTCCCCTGTGTTTCCAGAGTCGCTGCTGTCGGGTCTGGGCTCAGAGCGCCACTCCGCGCCCGAGGTGGTGGCGCTGCTGGCGGCGTACTCCGTGATCTTCGTGCTCTCGCTCATCGGCAACATGCTGGTCTTCTACATCGTGTGGCGCAACAAGCGGCTGCACACCGTCACGCACGTCTTCATCCTCAACCTCAGCGCATCTGACATCTTCATCACGGTCAGTGGTCAGCTGTCGAGCCTCTCTGGTAACTGTAGGCTGCAAATGGTTCCAATAGAGATGTGGAGGCTATATAGAGGGGTTGGTGACGGTCTCGGTATCGTGATTTGTAACTGTCGAAAATGGCATCTTGTCACAACAAGTTTCCATATATATGTGTTTCCCAGTACTTGTGGATACATTTTTAAACTTCTCCCTCTCACGTCTATCAGTCGTTACTCTCGCATATGCAAGACTTCTAATCTGACAGAGGAAAATAGGGGGAAATGTAGTATTTCTTGTACTTTCCCACTAATATTGCTCTCTGCCATGTGTTTTTGGTATCACAAAATCAGTATGGAGCAGTAATAAAACCCATACTCATTTGGATAACCGCATAAGAATGCACCCTCACAAAAAAACCTCATTGATTATCAAATACTATGCATATTGACATGCTAGCTACATGTAAGAAAATCAATATCATTCACCAGTTCCATGTGTTGCAGATCTTCAACATCCCGTTTACGATGGCGCGGACATTGATGTCATCGTGGGTGTTCGGCCAGTTCATGTGCGCGTTCATCAACTTCATCCTCATGACAGCGGTCTATGTCTCCACATTCACCATGATGGCCATTGCTCTAGAGAGGTGAGCGCAATGTACTGGATATTAGGTTGTGGCTTAGAAGTGTAGAGATTTTCTATGCGTGTGTGTAATGTCTGGCAAACACGATCAGTAATAGTTTGTTTTTTTTTTAATTGATTATCCAATTATTTATAAAATATTGCTGTCATTATGTTTTATATGTAATAGATATCCTTGTCATCACACATGAACTAACATTTCTTTGATTTCCACAGTTTGTCTATAATTATTCCTAATATTTCAAAACTTATGTTTTTGCACAAATGTGGTGATAATTTGAGAATTGATTTCACGGGTTATTTATGTATTTTGTCAATATTTTTATGGTTGAAATTAATGCAAGGGCATACATAGTTATTTTTAATGTGACAACGATACAAGATATCATGGCAAACTACCTTATCTGACAATTATTGATAGAGAGGCAAAAGGTAAATCTGAATGATTTGTCTGTTACTCTAAAAATTGAATACGCTGCTGGGTCAAAAAAGACCCATTGTGCAGTTGAGGGTTAAAAAAGTGAGTCTAGTTATTGGATAGGTGGGTCATCATATTCACAATGCCGACCAACATTGTGTAAACAGTGGCATGTTGGTATTACCAACTTGATCAAAATACAGGTACTGGTTGAGCTATACATCGGCATTGTCCTTACTTTTTATCAAACACATGGTGCTCTAATATGAAGCCAAATTACATTTGGTTACAACATACAAAGGCCCCTGAAGGAAGCCTGGCCCTAAATCCGATTTCGTTACTGATTTGATCCCTAATGCATCCGGGATAGAGTTGGGAGGTCTGTGACCTTATCTGTACTTTAGGAGTTCTCATTTATACAAGATGTAGGCAAAATAAATACTTACAAGGACACAGACCTAGATACAATTAAGTCTGAACTGGTATAAGGCACTCCAAGGCATACGTCTTACAGTAAATCATGTCTATTACGACAGCCTTTGGATTGTCATCAAGTGACCTCATTAGAGAGATGGTCTCTTTATGGGAGCGTGCAACAGTCTCTGAATGTAGGTTTGGGACTCTCGAGAAATGTTCTTATTAGATGTGACATTGCTAATGTGCTGCTGTGAGGAGTCATTTGGAATAGTCCAGGTTTATTCCAGACAGAGATGGTGAAAGATGTCTTCCCATCAAACATGGCATTTACAAAATACATATTGCTGCTAGATCAATGTTTACATTAGCCTTTCTGAAAGTACCATTAAGACCAACTATCCTCACAGTTTGATGTTCCAATACATTTTCAAAGGCACAATGCCCCATTGCAGACACACAAAAAACACACATCTAAGGTCAGACACACAGTTCAAATACGGTGATGAAACTTCCTGAATGTCAGACTAATGCTTGAAACAAAGTTACTGAAATTAGCTCAGTGCACAAGATACGACTCTGCCATCTATATGCATGAATATATTTGAATCCAATAATGCACAGATATAAACAAAAACAGGCACATACAAGAAAAAAGAAAGAAGAGAAAAAACAAATATCATGTTCCTCCCAATTGAGTGAACATTCAATTTTATTCTTCTCTCCACAACTTGGGAAAACACATTAGGAGTTAACAATATCAATCAACGTGTGACAAAATCTCATTAGCAGTAGTTTCGTGTTTGAAAAGTGGCTATGAACTGAAACCACTACTTTCAAACTCCCACACATACGTACGTTCTACAGAATGATGTTTTTGTCACGGTATATTTAGTAAACACTCCCTCGTGACATCGTAGCCATTGTTGAATATCGCACGGTCTCATCACGAACAGCAGAAGCATCCGTCCCTCCAACTATTTCTCATCTGCTGTCACACAACAGAAATTGTGTGGTGAGTATTCGTGCCTGTAAGACTGTGGCTGTAAGATTGGTGTCCATGTCACTGTAACATGACTGATGTAGGCAGGGCACTTAGTGCACAGTTAGGCTCCCCTAGCATAAGCTCATTAGTTCTCACAGGAAATGAGCGATATTAGGAGTGCTCTTCCTGCTTTTAAATGAACGTCTGAGTCGTTGTTGAAATTAAGTTTAAATGAAAAGTGCCACCATCTACTTTGTGCATATTAAGTCTGATTCTCTTTATAGTTTAACATTTGTTTTGTTTTGCTAGCTTGTGCAATTGCATGTACGCCATTGAGAGCACTAGTTGAAGGGGAAAATTTCACCATTACATGAGTGTCTATATATGTATGTGTAAAGTAATTGTATTAAAACGTAATATCATATAGCAGATGTTAAAGGAAATGTCGCATTGCGAGGTGTCCCTGTTATTGAGGTGTTCGCATTATCATGTTTTACTGTAGTAGAATTAAATGCAATTGTAAATGCCTAATCGGTGTATATATAGTTTAATTGATTGTCTTACATTTTTAGACTTGTGCATTTTATAAGTATGATGTTTGGGACATGAGTTTGAATATTGCTTTTACAGGAGAGATATATTTTGACAGATTTTGAAAAATAGATGTTTGTTGATAAGTTATTTTTGTGTTTAAACGTATGAAGTGGTGTAGAGAATACCTAATGCCTATGTCTTTAGTGGGGTGTACAAAATAATATTCTTTCAAACATCTACTTTACCAGTGTTAAGCTAAAGTCACACAATCTCAAGTATTAAAGCTGAATCAGACACACGGTCCTCAAAGTGTAAAATCCACAACTACTACCTTCATATACACGACTACTTGGAGTTACCGTCTTGATTGAGACTCATTGTATCAAGCAAAACCTTTGATTTACACCCACACCTCCTCACAACCAAGTTGTTAGTTATGATGTTAGATACAGGTTCCCACCGGGGGTGCTCGTAACGTTGAATGTTAGGCACTTGGGCAAATCATAAATGTAAATTATGCTTGTGGATGCTGAGATGAAGGTGTGCCTACTGCCCTGCTTTCTGAAGCGAATTGGCCGTGCGTGTCTCGACAAGAATTTTCAATACAAATTGCAAGTTATGCCTGATATCTACAGTTTATGCCTATTTGTCTTATTACTATTATAAGCATACACCACATCAGGAAGCATATTTTGCAGACTTATTTGAGTTTTTTCTGTAGCCTTATTATATGAGTCTGTCTTTGCAAATAACATTCAGCTTAATATGATTTTACATAGGATATAGAAATTGGAAAGATCAGTTTAGTTGTCAGGACAACCCATTCCAACCTCCAACCCTGCGACCATTGCATAAAAAAGAACAAGAACAGGACAGTCCACCCTCGGTGTTATGAAAACAAACATGATGATCGTCAGTCCATGTCCATAGCTAGTCAGCTTTCTTTGCCTTCATCTGATGTCTAAAAAGCTTTCCTAGTCTTGGCTTCATATTATATGTCAGCCGCAGAAAAATAGGCAGTGACATTAAACCACACAAAACCATTTTTATTTGAGCATCAGCCTAGGTCATCTTAGTAGATCTTGAGATTAGGCTCCATAGACAGTGAAAGCCCCAGTCAGTCGTCGACTAATCACACACGTTCAGCCCAAATTATTACTGTGCAATAGCAGATGAGAAATGCACAGACGGAGCCAATAATTTTACGTTTTAAAATCAAACAGTGTGGCAATCCACAATGGCTACCATAAGAAGACTGATTTGGCTTCTACATTCGGCACTCTCTGACAATAGCTCAAGGAATGTGAAGTGAGTGTATGATTGGTTAACGTGTTACATGTGTAACGTGTTACATGGTGTTCTTGTGTGGGTGTTAAGCACCACGTGACCACCACCTCGTTCATCATTGCCACGTCATTCTCGTCACGTGATGATGCATCGTTTCATCCAATCAGCATTTTAGTTACTTTTACAGACGACAGAATAATGGATGTCTTCATTTTGAAGGCTTATATCATTTCAACACGAATAGGAAAAAAGCACAAAACCTGTAAATTTACAGATATAGAAATGTTATATTACCGGCTTGTGGTTTTTACTTGTATCTTCCCACACAATCACCATTATTGTGTTAGTGTCCCTAATAACCATAGTTTTTTAAAGAATGATATAAATCCCATCAGATAAAAATATGATATTTCAGTCATAAAAAACAAGTGTCTGTCCACACCTTTCCACTGCGTGCCTCTCTAATTCTGCAGTCTGACAGCCACGCACGTTTATAGCAGCATTTTAACAGACTGTATCTAAGATGATAAATAGTTTTAGATAAAATTATATTCTTCCTTATAATACCCACACCTATGACCATATAAGATACCAATTTACATCTATTTCACCATGGCTAGTTCCATTTCCATATTCTGGAAGCTCTCCCCCATCTTATACGACGTAAAGTAGCTGCAGCATGTCCCTCTGCTCAGATTTTGTAATGACAAAAGCATTAGTAGCTTTTGTTAAGAACATTCATCCTGCCCTGACAAAGTTGACGAGCTAAGCGCTCAATAAATGATGCCCGAGGACTGCAGTTTGCATTTTATAATATTTAGGGGGCTACAATTTGTCATAGCTCAGTGCCAGTGTGTGTGTGGTGTGTGTGTGTGTGTGAGGGGGGGGGGTGAGAAGTCAACTTATTTTTTGTCAGAAATGGGTGGGAGCTTGAAAATCTGGGGTGCACTTAAAGGGATGGCACGAGAAATTGTTAGTAATTTTAGGCCCGGTTTACACACACATTTAAGTGGGGGGGTTTTTTTTTTTGGGGGGGGGATCATACCATAACAGTTTAATATTTTCATACCCCTGGACCATAATGAATGGTAGCTGGATATATTCGTTTTTTTTTCAAAAATGGGGACACTACCAATAGAGGACACCAAGCAGTAGCGTTGTTGTCACTTGTGTTGTCTCTTGTCTCCCTATGATCATGTAGGCCTATACCGTGCAATTAGGGATCTAGATATATATAGCATCCTATTTCTATTAAGTTCATGACTTCTGATAAACACACATTAGTTCAAATTACTGTAAAGGAGAACATTAACCCCGAGAATGTGTTTACAAGTAACAACTCCAGATATGGCACTTGCAAAAACAAGATAGTGCATTGTTGTCTTCATTTATGGGTGTATTTTTTTTAATATTTTGGTTATGAACATCTGTGACCTCTAAATGCTCTATAATGCTCTATAATTTTATTAGGATCATCAAAAGTGGAAATACAGATGAATAGATAAGTTTAAAAGGTACAAAAAATGAATATAAAAATGCACCAACGAATATTTTTCGTCTGTGATACCAAGTGATTAAAAGTATGGTGCATTAGCGTCTTCCAACGATGTTATATCTGATAGGAATTTGTATTATGTTATCATATTTTAAGTGTATAGCTGAAGCACCGGAGTACAAACTATTTCCACTTTTTGCTATTAAAGCCAAATTTCATAAAATTGGTTGCTGGTAGATGAAACTGTGATGTCATCTGGGGTCGATCAAGGTCATGTAAAACCCTGCTATTTTGTCGAAAGTCACGTGGTTAACGTTACATGATTTGTTGTTTGGCGCGTTTTTGGCTTTGGGTGGTCATATATGGTCGTCAACACGTTGAAAACGAATCCTACACATTTTCAAATAACATATTGTTCATATAGTTATTCAAATCAGTGCACGCAATGCAGTAGTTTGACTTACAACATATACATGAAATGAAATGACTTACAACAAGACAACAACAATGCTCTTCCTCAGCCAATCATTGCCTCAGGTTCATTGAGCAATGTTGCATCCACTTTTCAAGGATTAAAATAGTGCCGCTGTTAGCTGGCTGGGTGGGTGGATTAGGGCACAACCACTTTTGTGAATGCTTTTAAGCCCATTTTGTGGTTATGTGGCGTTCTGCTCCGGTTACAGTATAAAGTCATCCTTCTGAGGGGCCCAGTACATTTTGAAAGCCAGATATTGGCTTATGAAGTGAATTTTACACCATGTAAGCATACTGATAGCATATAGTATAAGTATAAAAAGAATATATTTCAGATGTTGAAATACAGAATATCAAGATAATCCACAATATTGGTCATAAATATTTAAGAAACACTCCATCTCTTCCATCTCTTCACAAACTTCCAGATTATGCCAAAAGCGCCTCGACCAATGATGTGTCCTCATCCGTCTTTGTCACTTCGCGGCTGTACCAGACGGCAGCTCCACCCTTTTTGTGTGCTTTAATGGGAACAATTTTGCGATTATTGCCGTATGTCACCGTAATCCACTTCTATTGCTGAAGCATTGCAAGTTTCACGTAGGAAGTAGGTCATTGCACCTACAGAGTGTGTTTTTTTTAAAGTCCACAAAGCGTTTGCATTGCAGGAGTTAAAGCTACTGTCAGAGAAGCCTTTCAGCTTATGAATGGAATTGCTGTGCGGCGAATGCTTACGACAACAAGGATGGGGTCAGGCAGCAACGAATGTTGAACCCGAATGAGTCGTGATAATTTTGTCATTGGTATTTGGCGCAATGTATCACAGCTGACACGTTTTTAAAATGTAGAATCATATTTTTGTCGGTGTATTTCTCATTTCCTAATGCTTAAGTAAGAATTCGGTGTGAACATTCGTGACTGTCAGACAGAGGCCTTAAGGTGACCCGCCGGAGCTGTTAGAAGCCTTCTCGCCACCATTCAAGTTTCTCTGAGCAATTGATATTTATTATGTAGTGACATTTGTGCTAAATGCGTGTCGCGAACTGTGAAATGCGGCACAAAGTAGAAAGGTCAGGTTATGACATTTGTGGCAGTGTAAACTCAAACGACATACCAGACGGTTTTGCTGTACCATGGGGATACTTTCAACACAACTGGGGCACCTGCTTTTAAAAATTGTTCATACGTATCATACGGTTAGATGATATGTACCCGTATGTGCGAATTAGAGACTGTGAGATAAGCTTAAGAGTTGAGGTTTGTTTTATATACCTGGGGTTTGGGTTTGGAGTCTCTGTGAATTATTCGGAACCACGCTTACTGCTTAGATAACATGACCATCCGGCGTGTTCGGACAGAATTCAATTAGTAAACCAATTAACCATACCAGCTGGGGTGAATGCTACAATCCAACCCGATTGGCTGGCTAATCCAACTTTGCTCACACTAATATAAAAAAAGGTTATGACCTATTGATATACTGGGAAGTGTAAAAATGTACCCCATAAAATTATTTCACGTCTGTAGTAATCATTATAAGGAAATATAAGACACCCTCCCTCCAACCGAAGATCAACCTTCCACGAAGAAAATATTCTGATCACGACAGTGGTGACCTTTACTACCCAGCCGTATTGGAGGTAATCATCATTTGCAAATTGCAAAAAGCCTCTGTATATAAAAGATTCAACGTTTGCCTCAATATGTCAATGAATAGAGCAAGACTAAAGTGAAATATACACTATTTACCTGGTTTCAACCTGATTTCATCTCTCTGCTTACCAACCTTTAAAACCACGGACGGGTATTAATCTGTGTTATTGTTCTGATTCTTTCTGATATTGGTGTCTCTCATAACTCATATTACATTGCCATAACCATTGGTTGGTTGATTTGAATGTATGTTGTTTTCATAAATTTGGTCAACTTGAAAATGTAAATGAAGATTCTTGTTCTGTCTACTAAATGCGCCAATCAACACACGAATGGTATATATCACATCAACTGTGAAAGGGAAACGCCCGTACTCCATTTAATTACAAAGACAAATAACCCAAATTCATTACAATACTGTGTATGAACCTAATGCTATAATCACACATGTCCATAGAATGTTTTCGCCGCCAATCCCATATAGGCAAATCCATGTGGTGGGGCACAGAGGCTAGCCCGCCCCCTCCACCCATTTTCTTTTACCAAAAAAGTATTTCCATTTTCATGACATTCTAGGCATCTCCGCAGGCCGTCTCGCATTCTGTTTTAATACGATATGGCACGAGCAGATCCCAGAACGTGTGTTTATGCTCAGAGTGACAAATGCCGTCTGTGCCAGGTACGTGGTGATCCTGCAGCCGCTGCGTGCGCGTCTCACCCTGCGCTGGGGCTGCGTGGTGGCGGCCGGCTGCTGGCTCGTCGGCGCCGCGCTCTCCCTGCCCTTCGCCCTCTTCTCCGCGGACGTCCCCGTCGAGATGTTCTTCAGCACGGTGAGTACTCATATAGTCAGGTGACCAGACCAGCTAAGATTACCACATAAGCGGTGGCTTTATTAAAATGTGGGCTTATTTTCAATACTTTTGAACTGTAGTCAGGAGTTCTTCAGAGTCTCACGATAAATTGACCACCAGTGTAGACAATGACAAAAAAGAGAGAAAAAGAGTTGCAACGTTGGCCAGCTTGTATTTGTTGTAACAATGTGTCTGGATCCATACGTGTGCTCTATTGTGTCTTCTGTAGTATTTATTTGTATTCTTTCAAGTTTTAACTTTGTAAACTTCATGACCCCACATCAGCGATGTGGTACAAACTACACAATGATTGGATTGATACAAAACACATTGTTGCTTACACGAAAAAACATGGAACAAAGTAAACAGACGGTATCATGCGCGCTAAGAATTGCAGCTATAATGATGTTTGAACGCTGACTAGATACATACAGAGAATAGTGCCTTTATTGTTAAACAAACTCTGCAGTTCAAATATAGTTCTCAATTGATGGATTGTCACGTTAGCGGTAGAAACTGCAAAGACTATTATGATGAATGAAGCAGACGATTGTTGATTGTGACGTATGATCACGTGATGTGTCATGTTCCCGGAAGAGGCGCTGCCATCTCATTTTCAACTGCTTCCGTATCCGTCAACGCTTGTAAATATAGAACAAATAGCTCCTTTTTGTGGTGTGTGAGCGATTGGGACAGCAAAGTAAATAGAGTGTCGAGTGTTATGTCACTGGCACGGATGTGCTGACATAATAAGAGCTCAGCAATGGTGGGAAAGCTTGCGCGAAAAGAATGAGAAAGAATGGGAAGGTGTGCAACAAGTTGTGCAAGGAAGGAATCGGTGAATCTGTAAAAAATAGTGCTTATCACAATGCTTATAACTTATCACACAAATACAACCACGCACACACATCCGCCACCGAGCCCCACTCATCCCACACAAAACCTCACTCACATGCACTCACGTACACCCATAGAAACACAATCCCACATACCCACTGACAGCGCCCTTCCCTCCCAACAGGTGTTGCGGTGCCGCGTGTGCTACCCGGAGCCGGCGGCGGTGTGGGAGCGAAGCGCCACCATGGGCACGTTCGGCGCGCAATACGTGGTGCCGCTGCTCATCACGGCCGTGGCGTACGGACGCATCGTGCACGTCGTATGGATCCGCCGCGTCATCGGCCAGGTGTGACAGCGGTTTCGTGAGAAATATGTTACCGTAGATTTGGACGCTTCAGTTAAGCTTTAGGTATAACTGGCCACGCGGATAGTACGTTTTTACTTGGACAACGGCATGTAACTAACGTACTGGCTCTATAGTGCCTACTGAAGTCAGGCCACTGTTCAATTGAGCACTGGGAAAGTTTGGCATGTCAAAGTACCTCTTTTGTATCCTGTACTGCCTTAAAACGTATTTCCCCGTACATTCGAAGCACTGGACGCACACTGATCCCCTAATGTCTGCATAAGTTTTTACACAGACAGTACGGAATCCTTACTGCCTGCTGTGCCCAAGGCATTAAGACCACGTCTATGAAGAGACCATTTTGATACGACAGAAACAACATATTTTTTTTTTTTTTTTTTTTTTTTGGTCACCAACTTCCATTCCGTCAAGCTGCTTGTATAGAGCATCCAAAGAATTAAACCTTGCGCATCTTATTTACTTTGCAATCATAATGGTCACATGCTTTTATCTAAGGCAGAAAATAGTTTTCACTGCCGTGTGTCAAACTAAGGTTTAAGAATAAACAGTAAAACTATTGTGTAAACCTATTTCTGTTGCTTTAATTCAGCATAACATTCCTGTTTTCTTGTATGTGGGGACCTGTTGTATCAAAACCTAGGACTCATTGTTGCCAATAAAAAAAATCTACATGGAATAATCACTGTGCTATATAGTACCCCTACTACAGCTGGAAACTTTCTATATGCATTTTAGGTCCAGCGAATATTACTCTTCATAATTTGATGTAGGGTTTCAAGAAAAGTTATTATTTGGACTTGAACTTCATAAATAGTCATCTTTCTTAAAGATGCTCTTTTTGGCAGCCATTTTGGAAGCCATCTTGAATATTGAAAATTCTGCCGGGCTTGTGCAAATCCACCCTCATTGGACCTAAAATGCACATAGAATGTTGCCAGCTGTAGTACTAATCTGCACAAATCCGTTGCTGCAGACAACCCACCTGCAGCGGCTGACGCACGAGAAGAAGCGGCGGCGCACCATCAAGATGCTCATGGTGGTGGTCGTCGTGTTCTCCTGCTGCTGGTTGCCGCTCAACATGTACCACCTGCTCACCGACTTCCACCCAAACTCAGAGCTCTTCTCCTACAACAGGTGAGGGTTCCTAACCCTAACCCTGACGGTTCGTAGTTTGGTGGGTAGGTTTGAGTCGGTGGTTTTGGGGCAGGCATGTGGGCGGGTGGGTATGGATTGGTGGGTTCATAGTGATTTGGCTTGTAGTTGGAACTTCCATCTTGGAAGGTTGGTTGGTTTGTTGGTCGGCTTGTTGGTAGTTGGTTGGTTGATTGATTTTCTTGCTGGTTGGTTGGCTGGTTGCTTGTTTTGTTGTTTACTTGCTTGCTTGGATGGTGGTTTGAGAAGTTTGATGGATTAATGGTCAAGTCAAGAGCTTTTTTTATTATGGAGTAATAGGTAGCCTACCTATATACTAAATACTTGTGCTATATTTATTAAGCTTTCATGATTGTTGGGGGCTGTTGGGACAAGCATGTTATTAGAAGTTCATACAAATACATATTCATAATGGTAGAATTCCATATTGCAAATAACGTTTGAGCTGACAACAACAGTACACTACTTAATTGCGTTCATGATATTTTCGTACGCTTACCCCCAATGATCACCAATGAGCCCTGCCTATACCACTGGCTGACTGTCCTGTGTGTTTCAGCACGGCGTACCTGACGTGCCACTGGCTGGCCATGAGCTCGGTCTGCTACAACCCGCTCATCTACTGCTGGCTGCACGAGCGCTTCCGCCAGCAGCTCCGCCACAAGTTCACCTGCCTCTCAAACTCTCCCACACAGGTGCGTGTCTCTAACTCATTAACACTGGTGCGTGTCTCTAACTCAGTAACACAGGTTTGTTTTTCTCAAACTCACTGCCACGGGTGTGTATTTCTCAATGTTACTGACACATGTGTGCACATCTCTCTGTTGTGTGAGCGAGAGAAATCTCAAATTCACACATAATGTGGTAAAACTCATACATGTAGCAACTAATTTGTGTCATTTGTTCGAAGGTTGATAAGCTGCGTACAATCATCTTTTGGATTTTTTGATATTTTATGGAATTGTTGATATTTTATTATTAATATTTTCATGTTTTTCTATTGTTTTATGTAGTCATTGTTCCTCGTAGCGTAAAGTATTGCAGAAATATTAAGAAGTAATTGAACTCACATCAAGAATTATGTATATTTTGTAAAATTAGTCGATTAGTATCTACCCAAGTACCGTTTAGCATTCCATACGTATTTATTAGTTATTGATATCATAAATATCATAGTTAATATTGTGTAAAATATGGCTTTCTAGTCCGCCTTAGTCAAGTATAACTGTATGATATACCTTATGAACATCCATTATGTAACCCACAAATAACCACTTACTAGTATCTTAGACACTAACATTTGAATGTAGCTAAATGAATATTGATTTGCATTGGAAATGCTAAATCCTATTAATATTGTCTCACCCATATTATATACCATAGCTGAGTAGCCTAGTTGTGACACGTGTGTATTGGTTGTTGTGACAACAGCCTATCTTCCAGATCCACCCAGGCACAGAGATGGACAACCAGGGGAGGGGGCGCAGTCATCTGCGGGGCGGTAGCCGGCCGCGGTCGACCCCCCGCACTACCCCACACACGCACCCAGACCATGGTGAGTGAGTGCAATGTGCAAATCGACCCACTTTCCTAATATTATTGTTGCACTTATGGGAACAGCTCATTGTTGATGACAAAATGCTTATCATTTATACACTTTCCACAACCGGCCTGTACTTATTACCAAATTTGTGGCCTGTATGTCTACTTACAACAGCAATGGCGGACCAAATCGTTGGTAAGAAAGTTTATGTTACGAACTGCTGCAATACATTGCCTCAATATGTATATCATGTTGTGTGTACAAGAGATATGCTAGTGAAGATGTTATGGTATGATTCTAAAGACACAAGCAGCACATGTGTGGTGTAATTCAGTTACACATAATGGCCACTGTGATTATGTGGCTATTACTTGTAACCATGGTTGACCTTTACCCGTCTACAATACGTGCAGCAATGATTGACAATTGCTCAGAAAATACAGTATAGTAGAGTCATTCTAGGTGAAATGCACCCCAATTTTCGAAAAAATTGCAAGAAATTGTTTTATGATTTTATTCAATAGATATGATGCCCCTATATACCAGAAAAAAAGTCTACCAAAATCACCCAATCCGAAATAGCTTTTTTTAGACGTTTTTCAAAATGGCCGCCGGGCATATCGTAAAAAATTATGTTTTTTATCTTTTAAGCTACATTGATGTGTAATACATAGAATTTGGGGTTAAAAGGGTCACTGATTCCATTTCCAGTATTATTTTAATAATTTGCCCTTATCTTGACCTTCAAATCCAAGATGGCTGCCACTTACTATGTGTAGTTTACATATTTTACTTTTGAACCTACATCAATGTGTAATACCTGGGTTTTAGGGTTTAGAGGGGTCACTGATTCCATTTTCAGCATCATTTTAATGATTTGACCTTATCTTGACCTCCAAATCCAAGATGGCTGCCACTTACAACATGAAGTTTCATTTTTTTTTATTTTGTACCTGCATCGACTTGTACGTAATACCTGGGCTTTAGCGTTTAGAGGGGTCGCAGATTCTATTTTCACCATCATTTTAATAATTTTACCTTATCTTGACCTTCAAATCCGAGATGGCTGCCAATTACGACATGAAAAATGAGCTTATATCGATGTGTAATGCCTGGGCCTTCGGGTTTAGCGGGGTTACTGTTTCCATTTTCAGCATCATTTTGATGATTTGACCTTATCTTGACCTTCAAATCCAAGATGGCTGCCATTGATGCCATGTTTCTTTTAATTAGTATGTGTTTGACATGATTCGCTCACCAAGACTATAATACATAAGTCAGGTACGTTAGACCATTGGCCATTCAGAGAACAAAAAGATCTGTCATTCCAACTGGGAATGTTAATGATCCTGTGTTATATGACCTGACTTGACTAGTCTCAATGGTAGGGACCGTGTGTAGGCCTTTTCATCCTTCCAGAGGTAAAAAAGATACTTTACTTTGTGACATGCGTGGATAAGCTATGTATTTACATATTCTGACATTGTGGTGCATGGAGGGAGGATAAGTGTTTCCAGTGGTCATTAAGTCTGCTCTTAAAGGCGTTTACTGATAGGGCCTTGACACCTGAGTCAGGTAAACTGTACCAGATTGAGATGACGGACTGGGAGAAGTTTCCTCTGATGTTTAGCCCAAATCTGTCTTTGAGGAGCTTCAGAGAGTTACCCCGCAAGTCATTTTCTAAGAGTATGAGGGTTGGCTATTGGACATCATAGAAGCCGTGGAGGTATTTGAATACCTCGATCATGTCACCTCTTTTGTGTCGATGCTCTACTTTAGAATCTTTAGTCTTTCAGGGTTGGGTTTGTTGTACAGGTGGGATAGAAGGTTTACGGCTCTGAGCTGTACATCCTTGATATCACTGCATAGTATTTTCAGGTGTGATTGCCAGACGCAGGGTCCGTATTCCAGGATGGGTCTCACCAGTCTCTGGTACAGGTGGACAAAGGTTTTTTATGAGATAGTCAAAGGACTTGCGGATGACTCCAACAATGCAATCTGCCTCTGATGTTGCCTCCGCTACGTGGTCTTTGAATGTTAGCCTGTTGTCCATCACCACCCCAAGATCCTTGTCTGCTTCATTGACTCTTGCAGGTCCTAATGGCCTTCATCAGTGTCGCTTCTCATGTACAGCTTCGTATCTTGGCAAGTCATTAATGAGCAGGACGAACATTATCGGGCCAACAATGGACCCTTTTAGACACCGCTACTCATATGCCCCTTGTGTGATTGGGTGCCATTGATGACGACGTTCTGTTGTCTGACTGTGAAGAAATTTTTCAGTCACTTGAGGACTGCCTCTGATACTGAAAGCGTGTATTTTTGCCAGGAGACGACGGTCGTTGTGGGACAGAGTAGAGCGCCATTTTTATAGGCCATGTATACGATCTCCACACAGCAGCCATCATTCAGGATACTTGTCCAGTTTTCCATGACCTCAGGCAGTTATGTGATACACAACCATGCCTGGCAAGAACCCATGTTGTCCTTTCTGATCAAAGTTGATTTGTTGTTGTTTTGCAGGTGTTTCATCATCTGATCTCACACCAACTTCTCCATGACTTTACATAGGATGCATGTCAGACTCACTGGCCTATAGTTTCTCGCTGTCGTTTTACTGCCCTTCTTCACACTCAGCTGGGAGTTGTCCTGTATCAAGGGAAAGCTGGAGCAGGTCAGGTGGGTGAAGGGTTCCTTAAGTTCCTCGGCTGCCTGTGGCAAGACACATGTTGGCATGCCGTTTGGACCTGATGCCTTTCCAGTGTGGAGGCTGTTTAGTTTGACCATTTCAATGGTAATGACGAAGTCTGTAAGTTCATCCGTGAAGCTATGTTTGGTGGGCGTGGGAACGGGGGCATCATCCTCTCTCGTGAAGATGCTTTAAAAGAACTGGTTTAGCTCATAGGCCTTTTCAGAAAGTGACATCTAGCCACTTTTTCACACGAGAGTGTTTATCACCTACAGCATCATCCAGTAAATATCATTCTTTGAGGGTCTACTACCAAGTATTAGTTTGGATGGATGATGATCCTTCTAAATGGGAGTGGGAAAGCAAATGACATTACTGCCCTACAATGAATGATATAAAGGTTGCAACACAGTGTGTGATTAATGTCATACCTTGCAATTTCACAACCTATTGTCATTTGAAGAAATGTAGCTGTCAGTTGTACAATCTGGCATGTATATCAGCATGTGGCTCTTGCCAATTAACATACTGTCACAATCAATACAACAATGATTTAGAAGATGTAAAGGAAGAACCATAGACACTGGAGGTTCCCAAGCATTGGGAATCGTTGGCCACTCAATGTAGGAGGCTTATGGCTTTCCCCCAAAGAAATCATATTTGAATATTATCTGCTATAAATTTACAAATGTGCATGTATCTGTATGTATCTGTTGCATGTAAGATTCTTTGGTTTAGAATAAATTTTGTTACTGTAATAATCTTTGTGCATAACTCTCTCATGACTAAAGGTATGAAGAAGCTGAGATTCCATTACCATTCAAATTATGTTTACCAATATAAATGTTATCATATTTCAATGCTAAATGGAATCACAGTGGATTTATGAGTTTAGATTTGGTTAAATCTGTAATGCTTAAAAGCTAAATATACATGCAGATACGTGTATTACACACCAACATTGCTTAGAAATAAAATACGTAAAATGTTCACGATAAAGTAGTAACAATCTTGGATTTGAAGGTCAAGATAAGGTCATATCATTAAAATGATGCTGAAAATGGAATCAGTGACACCTTTAGTCCCTAAAGTCCAGGTATTACACATTGATGTAGGTTCAAAAAGTAAAATATGTAAACTACACATGGCAAGTGGCAGCCATCTTGGATTTGAAGGTCAAGATAAGGTCAAATCATTAAAATAATACTAGAGAAATGGAATCAGTGACCCTGTTAACCCCAAATTCCATGTATTACACATAAATGTAGCTTATAATATAAAAAACATAATTTTTTACGTTATGCCCGGCGGCCATATTGAAAAATGTCTTTAAAAACCTATTTTGGATTGGGTGATTTTGGTAGACTTTTTTTCTGGGATAGAGGGGCATAATATCTATTGAATAAAATCAAAAAACAATTTCTTGCAATTTTTCTGACAAAAAAATCTTAAATTTGCTCTGGCGTTGAAATCCCCTTCATTAGAGCCTAAAATAAACGGTTCCAACACCATATGTACAAAAAGGTATACAAGTCCAGATATCCCACATCCCTACGGTTTGTGTCTAGCTTATTTCCCGCTTCACTCTTTTTGGCGTTTTTCCCCATATCCCACAATTTTTCAACCTTTATCCCCATATCTCACTTCCTTGAAATCCAAAAGCCCTCTTTATTCGGCAATTGTTTTCACAACCCACTTTTTTCAGCCTTTTCCTACATACACATCTTTAGGAATCTGTGATAAAGGTGTTGCTCCGAAACAATAACGTGTGTTGAACAAACTTTATTTCATGTCCAGTTCTGGTCAACCAACTAAGACATATACATGACGACGTCTTGAACCAAACGTGACCGAGTTTGTAAGCATTAGAAATTAAATACAAAATACATAATTATCAAACCCAATATAGCAAACTTACTACCAATGAAAAGCATGATCAGTTTAAACACACTTTTAAACCACCCTACAACTCATTTTTTTTCAGACTTGTGTGTGAAGACAGCCCCAAGGGGCAGTCGGGGGCACCAGTACAAGCCGGCACCAGCCGCCCCGCCGCCGCCAGGGCGTTCCAGTTCTAGCTCGAGTTCCACGGATCGCGCCAACATGAACATGTTCCGGAACCTGCCACTCAGCGACCACCACGGCAAGCCCCGTGAAGCAAAGTAAGCCATTAGGGGATCAAGAGTTTGAGATAAGAGGAAATATTGTAACGCTTGAGATGTCTTATTAGGTTTATCATACTCGCAGATGTGCCAAAAGTCCCATGAAATTGGTAGGAGATATGCCTACGTAAACAATGTAATTGGTAATTGGTGGGGTTCCGAACCACCTCTTCGGATATTAACATCTACGTATATTAAATTATGATAAATGTTGTTTATTTGCCTCTTAGTTACGTCAATTAAGAATGTAATTACATTTTTAACGCCAGTTATAAGGGATGCCAATTCCTTTTCACTCGTACCAGCAATTCGTTCACCATTTCCACTCATTTGCTCGGTATTTGATTGCTCCTAAACCGAACGATTACAATATATAGTATCTCACATATAGTTCTTTATTATATGGAGTGTTAACCTACACTCGTTGCTATGGTAACCTATCAGGGCCGTCTGTAGAACGTTCACAGTGAAGAAATATGTCATGGATTTGAGGTCAATATGCATGAATAATTCAATGCCCGATTTGGTCAATATTGCCCGAGTTAGTCATTACATCACGTGTCTTGCACTCTGCGTATCAGATGTCAGGCAAATTGACCTCTGAAATGTTACGCCTGAGAGTGGATTAACATAATTTATCACTTTATGTGACCTGTTTAAATACTGCAAGCTTGATTGGTTGAGTTCCCTTGATTGATCACTTGACCTCATTCCAATTCTGGGATTAAAAGCCTGTGGTTGGTCACGTTTTTGATGAGCAATATTTATGCTCCGATGGTCTATTGACACCTGATACTCAGGGTTGTGTCGTACCACTTAAACACACTCTGCTCTCCGCCAGGTCAGAGATGTACGGGCTGCTAAAAGACAAGCCCGACTCGCTGAAGGAGAACCTCGTGTCGTCCGCCTCCTCCTCACCCTGCCTTCTCAAGCTGGACGGCGGCGGCAAGGTCGCCAACGGCGGAAGTCACGTGATCGGAGGCGGTGGCGGCAGCGGGGGTGGGGGCCGGCAAGCCAGCAACTGGGTCTGACCCACAACCGTGTGATTAGTGTAGTTTGGAGGAGTGGGTGGGCATGTGTGTGATTCTGAATGTACTTGTGGGAAGATGAAGATAGCCGACAAGAATGTACTGATTAGTTTTTTAAATGGATGTTAAAAGTATTTATTCCAGTGCTGATGATGACAGTTGACACAAGAGAAACTGGTCCTACCCAGAACAGTCTGGAGAACGGGGAATATTTGTAATTCTGAAGGCCCTCTGGATGTACTTGTGACAAAGACATGTGCTGCTGGATCTGACCCAAACAAGTCTAATATGGCGGCATAGGGGCTAGTTGCGGACATGGATATGAGCCAGTTGTATGGTATTAGTATCACCTTCGTTAACTGAACAGAGCTAGAGTGACACAATGCGATCATGGTGTATTTGTGAAGCACGACATTTGTGAAGCTATTACTTTTACGATTATTTTAGGACTAGATCTAGGACGTGGACAGGTGTGTGAGCTGACTATGGATATTAAAACTCTGAATTATAAGAGCAGTTCTTGACCAAAACAAATGAAGTTCTCAAACTGTTCAAATGATCTCCTAAAACTCTCCTCGTTGGCCGGATGGTCCCATGGGGTAAAAATCTTTCTGTTTATATATTACCAAAAATAGTCTTTGAAATCTATATCAATTTCAAGTAGGCAAACAAATGACCCGTTCATAGTGTATGACTCACGATCGAATGAATAGCCATAATAAATTATTAGTATTTGAGTATTCGACGTACCAATCGAATATTCGGTTTTTAGAATATATTGTAATGAAATATTGCGAGATACTAACGTACAACTTATGTTCATGGGCTTTGTACAAGTATGCGATCAGTGTGGTGAGAAATTTGTTAGAAAACTGTGATGAAAGTGTGTCAAATATGTGATCAATAATAATATAGTATAAATACTAGTATAACAACTGTACTGCTATTTTATCTAAAATTAGGGTCATACATTTAGTATCCCTTGATTTTGTATAGGCATTTTAGAAGATAAAAATGTTATTTTGATCCAATTAGTGATGCCTGTGATTGTCATTTCATAAAATTGATATGGGAACAATACATTCATAATGTAATGGTGATATGTTAATTTTGCATATATATATATATATATATATAATGGAATGTTTTCACTATTTGATAATTAGGAAATTCTTGTTAAGTTTATACATTTTTCAATATTCGATCATGAATGAAAGATGACAGTGTCAAATCTGTTTAAAAATATATACTGAACTGTAATTGTAATTGCACATTGTCCTATATATAAATTGTATATTTAATTATAAATATGTAAATATGTATTGTTTTTATACCATGTATTAAAGTGCAAGTGCATATTTTGATATGATTACTGGTTGGGAAAGACTGCCATGCTTCTATAACTAGTCTTTTGCATCACAAGGCCTAATTAACCTATAATTTTATAGGCCATGCCTCTGTGTTGCTTTGGCAATCAAAACAAACTCACTCCCGGCGACAAAATTATCAACCATTCTCACATGAATGGGCTACTTTGAAAATCTAGTTTCTGTTAAACTAAAACAGGAAAAAAATGATAATTTAGTCACCCAACCGCCCAGCATTGATGTATCAAGCCTCTCTCTAACAAAATATAGGCCGCCACCATAGGTACGGGCTCCCGGAATGTTAAGGATTCGACTATTCATACAGGACTAACCATTTAATACTGACCCACGCTTACGTGAATTTTTTTTTATCAGTATCCTATTATATATGGTCAAACGTTTTGAATGAATACATGTGAAAAGCGTTTCCAATAACGGTCATGATTGTTCCTTTTGTCCAGCATGAGTTGTGCATGTGTTGGTCAGTACAAATAATTTGATAAGGAATTTATTGTCAAAATAACCGTTTATAGTTAATACATTTGAAACCATATATAACATCTTTAAATAATCATTTATAGTTCATTGATTTCAAAATATAAATAACTTCTGTAATCGTCAAATGACCTCATAATGCACTGACCACCATCCCACTCAGTAGGTTATTCGCATTGCTTAGGTAGTCCCGTAAGAACAGCTGCGTATGGATAGTGGAATCCTTAAAACTACGGGAGCCCATACCCGTAGTCATGATATAAAATATGTAGCAACTTTTGAATAACAATAATTGATCATAATCTTGTATTGCTAAGCAACAAACTCGTGTCTCTATTGTTTTCTTTCTTTTATGTTTCACCCAGAAACATCGCACTGGCATGAGCATGTATATATATATATATATTTGTGCAGCAGCCAATGAAATATCATAACTATACACAGTAAGTACATGTACATACATCATTTACAAGGAAAACAAACCATCCATATTGCATGAACCAGGAAAACAAAAATGTGCAGTAGTAAAGTAAAAGCTAGTTCCGTCTAACATCCTTCTTTTCAACATCTCTGTACTTATCCAGAGATAGTTTAACGACTTGTCCCACATAAGCATTCATTTTGATATAGTAGAACAGGATACTTGGTTTACATGATAAATAATGTTACTAAAGAGAGTAGACGTGATGAAGTACAGGATCTCTGATGTTAGATAAAATACAACAAGTTGTTGATGTGACGGTTGTTCTTCAATTATATACATTTGGCAGAACAAAGGAGAATCCTATATTTCTTGTACTTTCCTTTAAAATGTGTCAGAATTTGTTAGGCATTGCTTCTTCAATCATTCAGTCGTTGCATACAACATAGCAACCCTGTTGGGCATGACCAGTGGGGTTGTGACATCCTAAGAAGGGTGTTAAGGTTGTATATTTGATTATCTGATAAATCTCTTAAACAGAAATGCATTTATAGATTTACGATCATGAGTTACGAACCTTGCTAGAACACCTATTTTGTGAGTCTATCGTAGCTATTGTCATGGATTATTTGAGATATTGTTAATAACTGATGTTTACTTATAAAATGTTGGCGTTAATTTCTTATATGTATCAGATTAAAAGCTAGATGTGTAATTAATGTCCAGCATATTCTTTTCCTTAAAACATCAGTCAAATGGTGAGCATAATTGCTATGAGCATTTAATTATGAACTTTAGTTACATTGTGTATTATTTTTATTCTACTTAGATCTTTAAATACTGTTAATACAGTGGAACTCCTTTATCTTGATATTGGCATATGTGTAATTGTATTGTCTGTTATCTTGAGTTTGGTTTCATTTACTTGAACTACATTATTCATGCACATATGTTATACCGTTAGTAGGATATCCCCAAATACTGCTTATCTCGATCATGTTGCTGTTCTTTTTTACAGAGTATTGTGTTTGGTAATTTCAGACATGCATCTTGGTAAACATTTGAGCGTATACATTCTAAGCGTTATGCCAGTCTGAAATAGTAGAGATCAAGGACTACCATGCCATTAATCAATGGGGCTATTGAGCAAATGCGTGAACTGTTGATGATTATTTGAAAAATGTTCGACATGTTTTTACCGTTGGTCTGTGTATGCCCGCCCAATATGTTTTTAAAACTAATTTCAGCTAGTCCTGAATACTGAGGTCAAATTATGGATGGTAATGCAGTCATTATTAATTGGCACATTGTCTTACCACAGGCGTCTTTTAAAGGGTAGATTCATCTTTCTTCTCGTGTATTTCTAATCTAACGAACAGGAAACAATGTGGAATGAACATTAATTGTGACTGTCAGACTGGAACTTTAGGGTAAATTGATGTAATTGAGGTACATTGACTGTTCATATAATACATAAATTAGATAATTTTGCATAAGATGATATAACAGATTAATTGCAGATGTCGATGTTCTTTTTTTAGATTATATGTTATGGAGCAATGAATTATACTTTTTCTATTCTTTAGCTTGGTTTGGGCTTTATCATCTTAAATCCTATCATAGTTAAAAGAGTTCATGTTACTTCTTGGAAATTGTTGGTGATTTTCTCTGTAATCAACATGCACCATAAAATTAAACTTTCTTGATTGCTTACATTTTGTAAATGGCAGCTTCATGTTATGCAAAGTCATCTGACATTTCCCACGGATTTAACGTTACTGGATTCTGAAATTACTTGACTTTGTAGCTGACTATTCAGCGAGGAATTGAAACTATGTTAGTACAATGCTAAACCAGTCAAAAGCATGTTGGGTGTAATACAAAAATGACTTTCCTCTCACATTATCTTCACATGTAGATTTATTTACTCTTGAGAGAGATCTATGCTCTCCAAATATGGAGAGTTGATATACTCATGGGGATCTGGGATAGGATTGAGTTGAAAACAATGTATTGGTGGAACTCATGTTTTTATGTTGTTATTTTTTTTTTCCAAAAAATGTATTTGGCAATATCACTGTCGTATAAGTTTTGCAATTCTTCCCTTCAATAGGTGTTGATGCTCATTTCTTTTACTGTCTATCGAACCACAATTATTGGCAGGCATGTTCAACAGCTAATATAAACTATATATTGTGACGGATATGAGATATTATATGTGCAAGTTGGATTTTAATGGTCGATTTTGACTGTATATTGAAGTGGTAATAACGTATATGACTATTTATACCCATGTAGCTATTACTTCCTGTATGATCTGTAATGAATATTTTGTGATAGCTGGTTATAATGATGCACAATGTGTCCCTTATTTTCATGGCATTTAATAAAATATTTTGAAACACGTGAGATTTGCAATGCTTTTTTTTTGTTTTATGGACATTTCCCATTACATTTCACAACGTATGCGCGTGGTTAATTATGTTCTAGATACTATTTTTCATTTGGGTCTGGATTGCAATCTTCAGCACTGAACAGGAGAAACCAACAATCATGATTTTGGGGGTTAAAAATACATGTTGTAGAGTTGTATGCATTAATTTCTGGATACCAAATACATAGATCTAGATAAAAACAAACATTGATAGTTTTGAACGTGCCCACTGATCATGGATGGAATGTGTCGTCTGTCATTACATTATGTTCGTATTAGTCACGTCTTCGACACAATTACTCTTTTTTTTCCAACCGTTTGATACAAGAAATATAAAAACGAAAACACACACACAAAATGCTGCTCGGTAAGCTGGTTAAAACATGTATTGGTGGTAAACACGTTGAAAGATTGATAACATGCTTGACATGTTCATTGAAAACTATGCATACCATAAATATTTTTTTTCTTTGTATTTTTTTTAGTATTCTGCATTACAATAAAGAAAGTGCATTTTACATGCTAAAATATACTGCATAATAGGAAAATTCCCCCGCTATTCATTCAGATGTTACTTTTGTTAAACTCAACAGCTCCAATGACAGTCCATTCACTAGGAGTGGCACACGATAATGCATATCTGGACACCATCTTTCTCTTGTAAGAACCAGCTAGGATGATTTCTTCAAAAACAAGCTCTTTCACATTGATCGTTTGTGTGCTTTTGTGTGCTTTATACTCAATGAAAGAAAAGCCGCTGGAAATAGAACATCTTGTTCGAGGACTGTTTTGCGAGTGTAGTGGTCATCAATATTAGTCTATGCCTGTTCCTCGTTCTATAGACCTAGATATGTCATGTTGCGTTCTTTTTAAGCTAGGGTCAGAGTCCTGAATATTAAATCCGAACGAGTACTGGTGTTGTAGACATTGTTAATTGATATGCTGTTTTATCATAGCCTTGTTTAAACAGCAGAATCATTTTCCCTCATCTATGTCTCATCTCCTGAAGCACAGTAAAACATAGAGACACGAGAACATTTGTGACTGTCAGACTGGGACTCCAAAGGTTTGGATACAGCATTCCATAGAAATAATCCAGATATGAAGAACATAAATATAATTTACAGAAATCAAACGTATAGTGTTATCAGAACTAAATCATTATATTTCATTATAATATCCTTAAATGCGATATATGAGAATATAGAACCTATTCCTCACAGCACTATATCAAACATACAGTGCTTGCAAATATTCAAGACATTGTCTATGGGCCTTTTTGATATGCAATGGTACAATGTAGTAAACAATTTATCCCAAATTAAATGCCAACTTTTCAAGTAACATTTCCTTGCAGACTTGGCACAAATCAGGTGAATGTAACGCCTCCGTGTGCCGTGAAAGGCGCATGAAATTGAAAAGATACGTGACTTCAAATTCAAATCAGTATGTTTCTTTTTCTCAGAAGAGAAGATTTCCTGACACGCTGAGATTAAATTGTTTGCGTCCTTGCCTAATCTCGGAGGGGTGGGTGTTATTACCCCAAGAAATGGTACTATAAATATAGTGCCACCGCCAAAGATATATATAAGACCCAAAAATAAAATAAAAAAAATATAATGAAACTCTGATCTAGTACCCGAAAATATGCTGTCATAAGCGACATATAACTTTTTTATAATTTCATAATGCTTAGTAATGTTACTGAAGGATTATGTGAAATAAAGCAAAGAAATTTTCATTACCTAAAAATATAATGATTTGTCAAATTTTACATGAAAATGTCAAATATATGACCGACAAATATACAGAATTTTGAAAAATTATGACCCAAAAACATAATGGATGGGAAAATTATGACCCAAAAAATACAATCAAAATTATAACCCAAACGTACTATAAACGGCCCCAAAACGTACCCATATCCGGTGGCATATACGTACCCACCCAAACTATTGAAGAACCCCACGCCCTCCCCGAGGGTCTAATGCTAAGCTGTTGGAATGGTCTTCTATTAAATACCTTACTTGCAATATCTCTTTCTTTTTCTATAGTAGGCATGTGCGTACACATATATTGACGCATAATAGCAGAAGACATTTTTTTCATTCGACTCTAAAGTTAGCCATAAAACTCGAATCGTTTGATGACTAGATCGGTATCGTCATTTCACGCAACAAGCATTTGGAAGATTCCATGACAGAACAGTCTCAAACAGTCTCTCTGTAACAACCAGCTCACGCACGTCAGTCAATTGTTACCGGCTCAACATAGGGCGAGCAGAAAAAACAAAAAACCCTTTTCCTGAGGGTGGGAGTGGGGGTGGGGTCGGGGGCAAAACCGAACATCCCTTCACAAAAAAGCTGAACACGGGCCTGTATGAGGAAAAATATAAGAAACGGGACAGGTATGCTAGAATATCTATTTCTGCTTAGAAGTACATTATTACCACAGATAGATCAATACACTGTGCAGTAAATAATCCAGCCCACGAGAACTGTGAGGGCGTGAACATTGATGTGAGCAGAAGAGGAGTGAACGTGACCTGGACTCGCATCACCATGACCTCTGTGGAGGAGGGATGGATCATCAACTTTGAAGCAAGGATTAACAATCACTTCTGGGTCATCAATGTATACGGCTTTCCCAGTATTTTCGTCTTGAGTGATTACTGTTAGGGGGGTGAGTACGTGGTGTTCCAGAGAGAGTGTAGTCAATGTGTTTATGAAATACGTCCTGGTAATCATATCAGACTCTAAAACAATCTGAAAAAATTGAAGAAAACAGAAGCGTTTTACAGAAAATGTAATGGCTTTTAAAAGTATTATCAATTAACAATACTTTGAAGAAAAATGCATGCATCTGTTCATATACTAATGGAAATTTGAATGTGTATTAAATATACAGAATGGCATGGGTGTGAATACCATTAAAAATGAACCATTTGTGTATTACCTGCTTTATAAGATTTTGAATTTGCAAGTACACGTATGTCATTTTGGCCATCTTGTCTTGCCACTCAGCTTCAGTTTCGAAAAGCCCATATTTGTTAACTATAATGGGGTGACTACGACGTTGATGTAGTACAGGTTTGAAATCATTATGGTCCATACCATATTCGGCTGTTGTCCTGGTTGTAATACCTTTAAACGTATCGTTGCATTTGACTAGAAATAGATAAGACATCAAAATAAAAATATATTTGTTCATCAGGTTGTGAGAAATAGTATGTTGAGCTAGTGTCAGACAGTCGTGAATATGAAAGCAGGGCCAGGCGTGGCACTGTAGTCATTGTTACCTCATTTGTTATAGACGTGCTTTCGCGTACAATGTAGAAGCATATTTTCCCCATGTATGTCTACTGAACGGCAAACAAAATCGGGGCTGTACATTCATGATAGTCCAGCTGGGGCATAGGTGCAACATTGTGCAACAGTTACTTCTGATTACCTATAATTTAAAAGTCTTCCCTTACCAGCAACAACAAATTCTGAACCATTGTAAATCCAGCGAGCGGTGGAAGAGATGCCATGTTTCGCGGCAAGCATGCCAAAGGAGATGTCCGCTCTAAAACCTTTTATGATGGGTGACTTGAAACTTTCAAAGAAATTGCCCACTTGCACTGCTGTTGTAGTTCCTGGAGGGAGTAGTAGAAATGAGTAACAACTGATATATACAGATTTATACTGTAAATCAACTTTGTTTGCTCGTTGAGAATTAATCTATCAATATAATTGATAGGGAAAATAAGACGGTTATAATGTTACTCATTTGCAGATATAATGCCATATATTCTATTTGACATAACTGCTTATGATGGTTTCGTACATGAACAGTTGTACGTAATTTAGTGATTATAGAGGTTGAAAACATAGTTACCAGGATGTGAGATAATCAATATTTCCCCTTCAGAATGCCAAGCTAGCTTCTGTAGAAAAGTGATGTCGACATCATGTCCTAAAGCGACTGAAAAGATACTCACCTAAAATACAAACGGAATACATTAGTGTCATTATCTGAACTTATTGGATGAGTCGGCAGTTAGCATCACAAAGACACAATGCTGATCAAGATATATGTCACCATGTAGCCCTGCTAAATCCAGCTATATCAAATGATATCGCTTATTGATTTAAAGAAAACCTACTTTTTACAAAACGCATTATTACGTTAACGACGCTAGCATACGCTAAGAAATAAGGGGCATTGGATTATATATGATACCATTAGAAACATTTTAATCCCATAGTATTGCATGGAGTTGATTTCCTTTTTTCTAATGCTGGAGACATAACCTGTGTATTTTAATGATTTTGTACTCGCACAAGTAGTCAATAAGTTTCATCTCGGAAAGACCCCCTCACCCCATCCCCATCTGCTCCTACCCCGGTTCTTTCAATATGTAATTTGCACCTTATTCAAACCCATAAATATGTTACCATGTCCAAAAACTCCTGAGCTGGCATTTGGTCTCTCATGTCCTGGTGTTCAGCATTAATGACACTTCCGTCTGTTATCATGATCACCATGCTTGCTGTTATCTGGTCCGTCATCGCCTCAGTCAATACTTTATTTGCATGAGCAAAAGCCTGCTGTAAACAGGCGGTGTCTGCGGGACGGTCGAACAGTCTCCAATGTGCAAATTCAACTGCTTTCTCAATATTGGCTGGTGTAGCTTCAATCATTTTCCTGTAACATTAAATCGTTAAATAAATAACCAACATTTAATTGTCGAGAAAAGCTGAATAATAAGTCGATTTCTCATAGTTAAGTCATAAAACGCCATCTCATATACATGTATATAGCATTTTAATCCTATAGTATTGCGTGGAGTTGATTTCCTTTTTTCTAATGCTGGAGACATAACCTGTGTATTTTAATGATTTTGTACTCGCACAAGCTAGTTCATAAGTTTCATCTCGGAAAGGCCCCCTCACCCCATCCCCATCTGCTCCTACCCCGGTTCTCTCAATATGTAATTTACACCTTTTAACAGTTTTAAGAGTATTATATTTGGAAATTACCAATCACTAGGCCAAACGAGTAGCGTCTCATTCAACAAAACAAGCGTGAATCTGTCTTTGGAACTTAGTTTGCTCAGCATAGCTGTAACAGCCTTTTCAATTTCAGTGTCTTCACGCGGATATTCCTCGCCCATTGGAAAATGGGTGTGATCAATGATGAAAACTATACATTTACCTGAAATACACACAAAATGTGGTTTCATGTAACAATATGTCAAACTGATTAGACACACCACTCAATCTGCATTTTGATTGGTTTACAGCCTAAATCAGCGGGCTTGAATAACTCAATAATACCATATGATCTTACATAGTTTGTTGTTGTTGTTTTTCAGTGTTTAACACTGGGTAAGACCTCATTAATTGTGTCATACAGTCACTCTGTCACTCCGTCAATCCGGTTCATTACCCGTCTACAGGTCGCATCGTTTGAGCTAGGATTCTCAGTTTTGGCATGTCCGTTGCAAGTGATGACCACAAGAACCCTATTTCACATGGGCCTAAACGGTTCATATATTGGTCCATTCCGCACCATCATTTGTTCCATTTCTTACTGTCACCCCTCTACAGGTCACTTCATTTGAGCTAGGATGCTCTTTGAGCATATTCCACATGAACCCAAATGGTTCATTATTTGAGTCCTTTCTGGACCACGATGTATTGTCTGAGCTAGGATGCTCAAAATTGGTTTGCCAATAACTACTTCTTGTAGCCTATTTCACATGAATTCAAACGGTCTACATTTGGGTCCATTTCGAACAATTGTTTGGTCAATTATTTATATTCGTTGACCTACGATGCTCAAATTCGGTTTGTTAGTTGAAAATTTAAACTTCTTTGAGCATATATACAACATTGATCCAAAAAGTCCATTATTTGGGTACGTTCAAGCCTATTATTTGGTGGATCCAAAAGGTCCATTATTTTGGTCCATTCCGGACCATTATTTGGTCGATTGGTTTGTGATTTGGTCA
>CM032668.1:4245722-4276767 GCA_019095985.1 Streblospio benedicti
TCTGTTACACTGCCGATATATGTATTGTTCAATGGGTTAACCCATGGGTTACAGTGTCTATTTCTGCTGGGGAAACTTTGACGCATTGAGACCTACATCACAAGAAACACGAATGATGGAATAGAATGTGTTTGTCATATAATTGTATCTTATAACAGACTGAAAGCTTCCAGTAAAATTGGAGGTATTTGCCATCACCAGCCGGAAATATATGATTGGGTCAAGTAAGCTGGTGGTAGCGGACCTGTGGGCTCACTGAGCAATTACCCACATTTTCACCAGCCAGCCCCCAATTGTAATAAATTCTTGATTTGCTGCTGCATTGCATATTTACTAATTTTGAAAAGAAAACTTTAAATGCATGAAGAAGTTTAGCGTCAAAGCAATTATTTGCAGATAGATTCAATACGTGCACGTGCATTTGTATGATGAGAACATACGTGGATAGCAACCTTATTGACATATCGTAATATATTGAATATTGAAAAGAAAGTCTGAAAGATCATCCACTTTTTCTTATATATAATGAAAGTGGAAAATATTATGTGGCAAAGCAGATTAGAGAAGAAAATGTTCCATTAAATAACTCAGTGATACTTTCGACATGAAGGATTCATTTTCCGAGTCTAAACTTAGTATCTTTAGTAGTTCGTGAATAGACGCCAGAGTGGTAGTGGCCCAGGGTTTGAGTCCCAACCATGGCTAGGTGGTACAGCCATACAAGTCTGGGAGAATGACTCCTTTCTACCAATACTTACATTCAGTTCCATCAATAAAAAAATGATGTATAACAATATTACTAGTATACCAAAAGCCTGGTCATTTGACTGGGAGAAGAAATAGACGAGATGGCCCGAGGCAATGTACAATGATCTATAGTTGTCCGCTACTTGATACACGATGCTAAACGTCCGCGAGCTTGCAGCTGGAAGAAGAAAAAAAGCATGTAAAGGCCGTGCTAATGAATTATTTGCTTTTTTAATACACACAAAATGCAACATAACAAACAAGGCAAGATTATGAATCATTATCATTATGAACACTTCAAGACCCAAATATCAGGCTCAGGGGCGGGGGAGATTTAAACGGTTGGCACAGAAATCAAATAATTCACTCAAGTAACTAGATCAAAAGTGCTCAGAGAGCACAGCGTCGCTAGAGCAACATTGACCCATGAGCAATAAAGATGTTTGCTTTGCAATCAAAGCAGAAAAAAATCTCACTTGATGCGTGACTCATCCTACATCTACGTTGTTGGCATTGGATTGCAGACGCTTTCTAAACATGGCTAAAGTAAATATCTATTGCCCATGAGTCGACAATAATATGGTAACACTGTGCTCTCTGAGCACTTTTATTCCAATATAACCACTATGCCAATTTGATGGTCATGTTTCGAACAGTATTGAAACTATAGTGGAAAAATAGAAAGAAAAATAGTTAAAATGGCCCTCTGAAAGGTTAACTCTAATTGCCAAAGTGCCAAAATTGAATACAGTTGATGTTCAGTAGGAATGTAAGCATTGTAAAAAGTTTGAATGCTTTCTCATAAGCATCAACAAAACTATTGCAGAAAATGTTAAAAATGGACCTAAAATGCCACTATGGAAAGCACACTTTAATTGGCAAAGTGCCCAAAATCGAATCACTTCGGTGTCTGAACAAAATAGGGCGAAGTGTAAAAGCTTTAGCTTGTCCGGAGACAAACATACATACATAGATATATAGATACATAGATACATAGATACATAGATACATACATAGATACATACATACATACATACATACATACATACACACATACACACACACACACACACACACACATACACACACACACACACACACACACACACACACACACACACACACACACACACACACACACACACACACACACACACACACACACACACACACACACACACACACACACACACACACACACACACACACACACACACACACACACACACACACACACACACACACACACACACACACACACACACACACACACACACACACACACACACACATACACACACACACACACACATACATACATACATACACACACACACACACACACACACACACACACACACACACACACACACACACACACACACACACACACACACACACACACACACACACACACACACACATACATACATACATACATACATACATACATACATACATACATACACACACACATACACACATACACATACATACACACACACACACACACACACACACACACACACACACACACACACACACACACACACACATACACACACACACATACATACATACATGCATACACACACACACACACACACACACATACATACATACATACATACATACATACATACATACATACATACATACATACATACATACATACATACATACATACATACATACATACATACATACATACATACATACATACATACATACATACATACATACATACATACATACATACATAGTTACAAACGAACGAAACACAAGGCTTTCGCTTCAGCTGCTGAAGCGACGCAACAACTCAGAATGAAGGCAATAAACCTTGGTGCTTGTTATAGAAAACTGACAGAGCTTGAAGAGGAACTTAGTAGTCCTTACGGATTTTATCTTTCGCCGGAACAGTAGACACAAAGTCGTTATAGCGGACAGCTCGCCTATAAGCAGTGTCAGTGACGAGAGCAAAGCCCAACTCTTCGCGAACACTTTCCCCTGTGACAGCATCCAACACGTCCAGGTCTGTAATGGGCTATAAGTCAAACAGATATGGACAATGGTTAAGAATCGCAAAGAACTCCTGCAATACCTAATATTTAGATTGGATACAGTGCCTTTGAAATTGTATAAACAAAGTAGAACCGCTCTATTGCAGCGAAGCCTGGATTAACCGGGCCACTGTGGCTTCAATAGACAGGTGATCATTATATGGAGGTTTATGATGGTCTCTTTATAGCAGTGATCCTAATTGGAGGTACAACTGTGTGAGCAACTCCACCAAGCAACTCAATTTCCAAATCATTTGGTGGTTTGTTAAGAAGTTCAGAAATCTCACATCTCTCTTTTTCCTCCCCACCCCCCCATCCCCCGTACACATACAGACACAGACACAGACACAGACACAGACACAGACACACACACACACACACACACACACACACACACACACACACACACACACACACACACACACACACACACACACACACACACACACACACACACACACACACACATCCCACAAACTGTCAGCACATCAGACGTTGAAATCCGACATCCCTCTTTACCTTGACCCATGCCCACACACCTCTCTTTTTTCCTCCATTTTCTCCACGTCACACTTTCTGATAAACCTCCCACATTTAAATTGTTTGAAAGTATTTATTGCAATTATTATTACCTGTCGAGAAGCCAATAAAGCATTAATCTCGCCGATGACACCCATGTTCACACCTGGCATCCATGGCAATGTGAGCTTGAAGCGTCCAGCAGTTTTCCTTAACAGCTCCATATAAACAACCTTCACGGGGAATATGGAAATATACCCAGTAGAGCTTGTACACCATTACAACATCATATCAAATACATTCGTACAGTCCCTTAATAAAGATCGCTAAATATGTAGAACATAATGTTGAACTCATGTTCCTTCGTATTAATGAATTGATAATATACTTAGTAGTAACTCTTACTCAACTGTTAATGTCACATCTTGCCTGAAGCCGGCGAGTGGAATTTGAAGTTCTTTCATTCCTGGAGGTATCAATTCGTCTGACCTTACCTAATTTAGTTAAAACACATCCATATGCACTGGCAGAAGTTTGTTTGTTTTGTTTTGTTTTTTGGAGGAAGGGGGTAGACGTGGTGGTGGTAGGGTTGCAACCGGGGTACGGGGATTTTATGCATGTACATGCACGGCAGCCAGGACGATTGGGCCGAAAGCCCAATGAAAGTAAAAATATTTTTTCCTCTGACGACTCCCCCCCCCCCACCTCCTTTATTTATTTATTTATTTTATTCATTTATATTTTTGTGCGTATGTGTGGCAAAAAGGAAGGGGGTGCGGTTTGGAGGAAGAAGGGGTTAGGATGTGTGTACTCCTTCCACTCCTTGAATCTGCCAGTTTTTTAAAGCTTACTTTCCTTGTGCCTTCTCTTTTATGAAATGCCCTAGAAATTCCCAAATCTATACGCTGTTAAAATTTGTAATTTGTTTCAATGCCATTCATTGAACATAGCAGAAATAAGATAAATGAAACATGTCTATTATTCAATATGGCTTGCTACCTGGTCATGTGGTACATAAGTGAAATTCCGGTCTCCACAGCGATCACTCATGTTGTAGGCGACGTTATTTAAGTCTATTGAAGTGACCATGGCGCGCTGGGGCACAAATATGTGCAAGGTCGTATGCCCACCGCCGCTCACCCCAGGGCTGATCACCATCACAGCTTTGGTTTCAGAGTAACTGGAGAAGCTTTGATTAGTTGTTACATTATCCATGGTAATAGTACTAAAGCATATAGATAAAAGCACTGAAGCAGAATACATAGTGAAGAATGACAAACATCATATTATGAAACAAAGATAATACTTGTGCTATTCATGCTCTATATACTGCCTCACGTCTTTTTACCAAGCATATTTCTACTACGACATAGCGTAAGACAGACTTTACAACGCTAAGCTTCCATTTAACTATATAAAGAGTATGTAGAAAAAAGATTATACTGGCAGTGACATTGTCGCATAAATATGCTCGGTGAACACATCAAAATAAAACAGCATGAAAATATCTGGTTGGCACCAAAAGTTGCAATATAAAATATGCGATTGTTATTGCCATGGCGGAGAGGAAGTTGGGTAAATAATGCTGTCATTCAAAGTGACCATTCAAAAATTATGATGAGAAGCGCAGAGAATTTCATATTAAACCTTTGTGCTGAAAATGGTTGTGTCTTTAAAATCTCTCACATTGTGGTTACAAAAGTATGATGGTCCCCCAAATCATGGTGACAAAAAATGATGGTCTCACAAATCGTGGTGATAAAAATATACTGGTCCCCAAATAATTGTGACAAATATATGATGGTCTTCCACATGTATTTCGGGGTGACAAAAATATAATGGTCCCCCAAATCGTGTTACAAAAATATATTGGTCCCCCATATCTGATGACAAAATATGATGGCCCCTCAAATTCCAGTGATAAAAGCATGCTTGTCCCCTACGTCACGGTGACAAAAATATGATGGTCTCTCAAATTGTGGTGACAAAAATATTACGATTGCATAACATTCTTACAAACAAGTTAATTGTTTTGCAAACTTTTTTAATTATTTAGTGTTTATGACAACACATGTAGCAACGGTGTGCCTATACAAGAGTCCACCATGGTAATAAGTCTAAGAATACTTTTTTATATTTCATATATTTATATTCCAAAGTTTTGGTGTCAAGAAATTCAGCATAGTTTGCGATTTGTCTTTCGTGATATAAGTTAGCATTACAGCTATCTTTACATTTTCAATTTGTATTTACACAATTATTGCGCTTGATTGTTATGTGTATCTTATTTGTCATTTTCAATATCCAATTCATTACAGAGATAAAAAAAAATGAAATCCAGTGAGTACCCTGTGTCTACTTTGACTAGAGTGTTGAAGTAGCTTATGCGGCTGCCCGCGACTCGCCGCCGCACCCGATCTTCCTTCCAGTGGATCTTTGTACTGTTTGGCATTCCTGAAAGAAAACCATACTATTGTTAGCTGCGTGTCATTTTATATTTGGGGTGTTTGCTGCCAATGGGGAGGTGGTGCTTTCCAAATCTTATTATATTTGGCTTTTAAGTATCATCATTGGCAAGATCAAAATGTCTAAATGATAAATGAAATAATATGGACCCATGCTGCGGTGACAAAAACAATATCTGGGGATTTGAAAGACAACAACAAAGATAAAAAATAAAAAATCGCAAAAATAATCAAAAAACGTTTGTTATTAGCTGAAGTTAATATGTTCATTAATATATAATTTTTTTCAAGTGGTATAGAAATGGGCCCATTTTTTGCTCATAGCTGGTATATGGATGGTTACCATATTTTTGCCCGCGGAGGCACAACCGTACCTACTTTCAGGTAGACCCCCCCACACACACACACACACACACACACGGGAGTTCTTACCTTTCATATCCTGATCTGTAGGAGGGTGCACACACATGGCTGATATTACAGCCAGAGTACAGCTGAGGCAGACCACAACAGCCCAAAATTGCCCCAGTTGGTACGTCCAAATGCGCAATTCCATGCGCGTAGTAGTCATAATGATACTAATAATCCTCAGAATCCAAAATGTTACATAACATCTTACATTAGCTGTATCATTTTTAATGGAATGTCGTATGCATATGCTTTTGTTTGTTTCTACTTTATAATGTGGTTTAGGTGTGTTTTAAGTGTTCGGTGGCGTCTTAATGAGTCGTGGTCCGGACAAGAAACTGGTTATGATCACGTTGGTAGCCTCATGTTATAAGCCAATAAAGTCGTGCCCTGAGCCGATCCAATCACGTACAAGCTGACTCAGCGACGTTAAGATATTGAGTAACATTTGATGTATTAAATGTAAGCATGTTATTAGCGGACCAAGTGGATAAATGAGATAGGAATATGACACTGTTCAAGCACTTAAAGTTTGCCAGTTTAATTTGAATAGCCATAAAGAAAATGACAAGCAGAGCAGCCTAAGATGTGTTTATGATGAATTATATCATCCCAAAAGTGTAATTTGATAGATTATGTATAGGAATTTCATAACTATTAGTAAATGGTACATGTATGTATATGCGTTATCGTGTTGCAAACGAAATTTACACATCGGGTAAGAATTTCAACTAATAACAATGGTAATATACATGATCTACCTAGAGTACAAATGAATCATGTTATTATATATGTTGAATGTGTGTTCTTCCATTTAGAAAGCAGCAACATTAGAAAAATGTAGCAGCTTCGATAGTTCCATAACAACTTATGAATGTTTTCATCATATTAGGCCCTCCATTCTGAGTTTAATAATAACTAGCTTATACCCGTGTGGTCAAAGAGGCATGCTTGAATCACATTGAATCACTCCAGTTACTTAATCGTATAGTAGATCCCAATTAAAAGATTAGATCCATTGACTTGGCATGTAAAATAAAAATCTAACTTAGTGTCCGTGCAAATGGAAACACAATGCCCTCCATGGGCATAGAAAAAAGACATGTTTTGATGAGTGTATGAATATGTTTTTAGAGCATTTCATTTTCAAGCACCCTTGTCCTGACGACACTGTCCTGACAGTACCACCACCCATCCTGAAAGCACCCTGACAGCATCCCCATATACACAACATCCAAGATCAAGCTAAGGCTTCATTTATCCAAAAGCAGTGTTTTGACTATGTAAACATGGCAAGGTGACCATTTTCTGTTAGGGATGATGTACATTTTGTCACGCTCAGCAAAAGTGGAACAGTGTTCCCTTTTTTCTTGATCCCCCCCTCCCCCCAAAAGTGGAAACATCAGATGTGTGACATAATCAAAGAATATCTACACAGTGTTTCGCGATATTTATTCAAATATTACTTATTTATTATATATCAGGAATGTAAATTATAATATTAATGAATGTGTGAAATCTGCTGTGTATATTTTTTTAATGCCACATTTAAATAGTAAATAGTGGAATTCTGGTATGAAAAGTTTTAGCGCGAGATAAAATTCTACACCCACAAAAAAGTGGAACATCCAAAACTTGACCGAAACCCCCCCTCCCCTAAGTGGAACACTGTTCCACTTTTGCGGAGCGTGACAAAATGTACATCATCCCTAACAGAAAATGGTCACCTTGCCATGTTAACATGTTACATGTTGCCATTAAAATATAGCAAGTGAAAATCAAAGACATTGTGTTTTTCCCCTCACATTGCCTATAAGTATTCTTATTTAGAGAGTGCAAACTACAAACACATTAATAATGTTCACACTAACTACACAGCAAACATAAGCATCAAGTATGATTGAGCGGTTGGAAGTTCTTTTGCGAGATGTAATTTAAATAGGTACTTTCGCGAGATGTAGCTGTTAGTGGATCATGCTACGAAACACGTCGTGAGTACGACCAGAAAATGGCGTGAGTCTAGTCAGTCGATTCGGAGTTTCCATTGTTGACATAGAACAATAATCCTTTAGTAGCTCAAATGATTTTCATCCAAACGTTTTCACATTAACAGTACACATTCTGAAGACTGACTAGTTTCTTATTTTCACCATAACAAATAATAAAATATATAGCAACGAGTCCGATTTGGACAAAATCGAGTAGAATGCTATTCATTTGACAACTAACGCCGAACGCCGAGTGTTAGATATGGCGATGCATGTGATCAATGGTCAAATTAAACTATTTAGTTAAAACAATTACATAAACTTATATACGTGAATGGAATCGCATATTACTGCAGATTATTTCCATCAAAAGTATATATTAATACAACAATGTATAACAGAGATATGACCAAATATCTCTGTGGTGGTTTTTATTGTCATTTTACCTGTCGTTGCCTGCTGACAGTGTCAGTAGACTTTTTGGTTCATGCAACAGTTTTCACTGTTTCAACTTGTATTAAATATACTAAATGCGATTGTTTTTAGTAAATTTTACTATGGGACGAAAGGAAAATATGTTATCTGGGATGTATGTAAGTGAGAATGCCGAAGTCTAAAGTTTTATTGAGCTGTGTGTGTTCAAAATGTATTGCGCAATTTCTCCCATAAGCATAACATTGCGATGACTGGTATCATCGCTTGCTCCATAATCCAGTTAGGTTTAGTTTGGTTGTCACGGTTAGTTCCTGTTCTGATGACTTTCAACCCCTATTGGCGGGGGTTTTCAGAACCATATAACAACAGTCGATGATGAAAAGAAAGTCAAGACACCAACCATCTAAAAATAAAGGCCATTCGGCAATATTCGCATTTTGACACCACCCACCCACTTCCTGATATAGGTACCTGCCAACATCCCCCCATCCACAGACCACCAATTAACAACAAATATATATTACCTAGTTCGGGTCTCCACCACTGGTCTACACCATTCACTCCGACCCATCATCCTGATAGCACCCTCACTTGTCCTAAAAATGCTCAGCCCTAAATCTGACACCGATCGCCAAGTCCTGATAGCATGCTTCCCATCCTGACAGCTACCATGACTTGATAGCACACACTGGTACTAACATTACCAACCCCTCATCCTGCTTGATGCCACATACACATTGGCATAGCCCAGATACAGACACATTTTGATACTTACACAATACACATATATAGTCCTTTTGATACTTAGGTTCTGTCCATTACGTCCAACCATAATAGTAATAAATCATATTAATCCTGCAAGCATCCATATATATACTCCCTATTACTATAGTGTGACTACAGGAACAGTCACTCCATGTACATGTGTGTAAAATTAGGTCTCAGCCAAGTCATTTTAGTCACAGCGAAGGTAGGAAAATTTAGTTTTTATGAATAATGCCTTCCATGGACATAGAAAAGGGATATATTGAGTAAAGTGTATGAAATGAGTACGGCACTCTTTTTCTCTAGCAGCCACAAGTGTGCAAATTGTGGGCATGAGTGATACTTTGTAGTGTTGGCTCTGACCACTTTTGTTAGTTAGTACATACAAATACATAAGAAATAATACCTGCACAGTTCATTGTACTGACGACTTAGCACCTTCCAAGTATCAAGTGTGATATGATCACTGAAATGTACTTGGCATCTAATATGTAATAGCTGTGAGATGAAAAATTAGTGTCTATGGTAATTGAAACATAATGCTTTCCATGGCACAGATATTCTCACACACTTCAGTAGAACATCCCTATTAAGACTGCCCAAGTACTGGCGTCAAGTGGTTTAACACAGGGGTGGTCTCTTTAGGGACATTTGCAATGGTCTTTTTTATTAAGACTTGGGACTGTCATAAATCATCTTTTAATAGAGGTGGCGTAGCTATAGAGGTGGTCTTGACTAACGGTTCTAATGTACACATAGCCCAAATGGCAAAGTGGCGGTAATCCCTAGTATTGAACTCACGTGACGCCTTTGGCGTCGTTATGACATCACACTACTCCACATGACGCTGTCATGGCTGCCGCTGTCTGCTAGTTTTGTTATAAAACGGCTAACTGACAAGGATCAGGGTCATTTTGACAATGAAAAACATATTCGTGTAAAACTACACAGTGCCATGAACGATCTCCTGTAGTCAAATGGTGTCCAGCTCGTCAGGTTAAAGAGGAGATAGCCGAACAAAGTTCAAAAATTAGCGTATTAATATATAGATAAGAAAAAAAATGAATCTGCAAGTATTATTCTTTTCTACATGTAAAATTACTACCAATATAAACAAAATATTGTGGATATTATTACTGTCATGACTAACCTTAGTGATCAATTGATAACCACACAGCACATGTGCTCATGTGAACTCAACTTGCCGTCCCGTCACTAATGGACTCTATTTAAATTGTACTTTCATCAAAATATGTAGGCTACAACAATACTGTCTGCTTGAATTCAACAATAATGGTATTACAATATTTGCATACTCAATATGCAAATAAAACAAGAGTGTTTGTGAAAAGAGTTAAAGTGTACATTACACAAACCAAAATCTTGCATGCTTTTCACATTTTTATTGTCTAAAATCAACAAAACATACAAATAAAACAAATTACACAAACCAACATCTCTATTTTAATATTATTTTCTTATGTAATTTGGTTAACAAAATATAGAAGTAAAGCTGTACAATATGTTCCGATTTGAGTATAAATAAATCTGGCCTCCATTTATAATTTTCTAATCACAAACTATGAACAGTTTATATTTTTGCTTTCAAAATTGTTTAAATTATGGATTATAAAGCTCATTTGAAACTACAAATTGATATTGCATAATATATGTTATATAGCATATATATAATTGCTATACATGTATACATTTAGTTTCATTGTCATATATTATCAAATATTATCAAATATATTATCAAATATTATCATAGTCTGTCCCAGAACTATTTTTACAGTTTAAATACCAGTGGTATCAATAATTCAAAATAAGCATAATAAATAAGTCTGATCATTATGTAAAACTCATTCTGGTGTTAAATATTGGGCAAAATATGATTGGGAATGTCAGTTAATTTTCTAAAATGAGTAAATTTGCATTAGTCTCTTGATTGTATGTACAGTAATAGCTGAAATGAATTGCAGTTCTTGCTTTTGTGGTGTGATAAATGATCATTGTTTATCAATCAACCGGAAAGCCTGCTGTACTTATATACCATGCGATTACAGTTTGGACAAATATGCTCAATATCTTTCATCTCATCTACACACAATGGAATCAGACAGCATCCATACCAGCAGCTAGGTAAAAAAGCAAAGAATTACTGTTGAGTCCGCGATATTCATATCATGTGGATACATGGGCAGAATTTATAAATTTATTTTGTGTGAATTATTTTTGAATTTTGACAGCAATATATCAAACTTATGAAGACATGAAAAACAAACCTACCCAAATAAACAGCAAGTACCCATGACTATGTATGTCAGAAGACCTGGTTTGGGGGCCATAAGTGTGGTTATAGCTAAATTGCAATGTGGGCAGTTCACGTTTGCAGGACGATTGCGACATAAAAATCGGTAATTCGCAGGTATGAGTTGAGCTCCAGGTTGAGTGACAACTGGCGTAGGACCTGTAAAGTTTGAAAACATGAGTACTAGTAGCATTATTCACCATATTTCCGGATGGTTAAGAATTCAGCCGTAAGTGTATGAAAGTGCAGATGCAACATGTCAAATTTAACAGTGTCACTCTCAGTGGCATGTCAATGTAGATGCATTTAAACTATCTCTGATGATACCTCGCGGTGGGGACACACATAGTGAAACCCCTCACTTAGGGTAACTTTTTTTTATCAAACTTTATATTAATTAAAGAGATGTTTTAGTCATAACTTATATAGGACACCTCCATAATGCAGACACGATTTTGTACTCTTGACTGATACTGACTGATATTCTTCAGGAACTAATGTTCCTAGGATAGCACATGAAAGCGTACATATATATGTAATGCTTATTTCCAATGTGGTCCTTGTTTGTTTGGCAGGTTAGGTAACCAACTGAGCCAAGGGTGTACTGGAGGGATCACACTAGCTATAGTTTTCAAACTAGGTGATTTCTTTTACGTGCAGAAGGATGACTGTCCTCTACACGGGACCCGCCTTTTAACGAGGCTTCCGAACCTCGGGCTTGGTGTCGTCACTGACTCACTGTGACTTGTATGATATACTCGACAGCAGCGACACGCTGTGTGGTACTCGGCAGTACAGTGGCAGACGCACGACGTACCTCTTTGGCGCCATGAAGTCTGCCGAGCCTAGGGCGCGAACTTACGACGCAGCATGCCAGGTCGTGCGCGCTAACCACTGTACTAACGAGAACCACATATTACTTGACAACGATCAGGGTCATTTCAGTAACTTGTCACCATATTTCCGGATGGTTAAGGATTCGACCGTAAGTGTATGAAAGTGCAGATGCAACAACAACAACAACAACAACAACAACAACAACAACAACAACAACAACAACAACAACAACAACAACAACAACAACAACAACAACAACAACAACAACAACAACAACAACAACAACAACAACAACAACAACAACTTGTATTAAAGTACTGGCGAGATTTTACAGCAAACTTTCATTGAGTCTGCATTTATTTAATGACCCCTTTAATTTAATACAGAATAATACTCCTGAGGGACGCTGGTAATTTAAACAGTGTATGCTACTCACTGGCCATTTTGGTAGCTTCAGAGTTAGTTTCCCACTCTTTTTGACAAGTAGATAGAACTGGATATAGTACAAAAGAAAGATATAGTACAAAGTAGTATGTACTATGTACAGTACTGTTGTTACCGTACGTATTTCGTTTGTAGATAGATATGCACGTAACAGATGCACGTATCTTCATAGAGTTATACACGTATTTCGTTTGTATTACGTCGCAGATATGTTCACACTACGAGCACGTGACATGCATCATTTTAGATTTACTTCTATTCGTCGGGCATAGTTTGCAGAATGATCATATGGCGCAAAGCAATAAATCCGTTCAAAATCCCCACATTTGTGGTGGTATCTTTATTTAGGTTTAGAACAGTGAAAATTGGCCTATTGTCACATAGAAGTAGTCTATTTAAAAAAAAATCGGTTGATTGATGTAAAAATCAGCAAATAAAATTAATTAAAACGATTCCTCGCGGACTATAAGGAAATCAACTATAAAAGGTAACCAGCCTGGCTGTATGAATGTTTATTCGAACACTTATTTAACACTTATACTTTAAAATACACCACGTTATGTTTTAGTAGACTCATGATCAATAATTGCCAGAGTTGAATCTGTTGGATTTTTTCTTTATGTAAATCATGAATACACCTATAAAACAAAGACAGCCTGTTGTGGTGTAGCAAAATGACTTCATGCAGTTCTTTTCAAATCTACAGTGATGCAATTACTTGTTCTAAACACTAGTGTCACTGCTGCCTTGTCTTCATTAAAGAGCTTGACACCTTTTCCCAACTGTGCCCCATCTGCATTTGTAATGCCGTCGCTGAGTGAGCATGAAGCAAGAGATGTGATCCATTCCAATGACCTGGAGTTCTCACTCACTCGAAAAATTGCCAAGGCCCTCCATATATTTATTGTTTTGATTTTTTTTATCTAATATTGAAAATCCTATATATTTGGCTTACACCACTAGGTCTCATTAATAATAGCGTATAGTTGTTGTTGTTTTTTGTTTGTTTGTTTGTTTTTTTTTTTTTTTCTTGTGTTTTTTATCAAAAGTATGCTGACAAATAAAACTATACACTATAAATAATTTTATCTGATAAAATACTCAAATGATTTGTATTGCAAGATAATATTAGCACGTTTGCCATTTATACTAGATGTATTAGTTTAGTTGATTACCTGTCTATTATTAGACAAAAACTTTAGATTAATTTTGAAAATGCTCTTGATAATTGATTCTTTTTTTCATCCTTTATTTTGATTCCAGAACGCGTATTTTTTTATCACCTTTTGACATTACCATCGTATATTTTTTCATAAAAAAAACATAATGTTTTAATTCACTTTGATTTATTTCTTTATTTTTTATAATATTTCAATGCTATATTTTATTACAGAACCGGTAGGATTTCTGCCATTTGAAAATATAACTCTGATAAAGTTGTATGAATCTTTAAGTTGACAGATCGCTGTGCATCAACGGTCATAGTGACTTTACTTTTTTACAGATTGCACACAGTCCTTTTCATTTCAACATCAAATATTTCTGCTACCTTCACTGATAAACATTCTCTTCATATTGCCGCAAATTTCAACAAAGCTCCCATGCTAATAAACTATGCAGTTATTATGAATGAGGGTAGTCTTTAGTGTAATGTTGAATACAAGGAACATGGCAAATGATAAACGTCGATGTTTAGACTGCTGTTAGGAACTACACGGTAAATATATGGATAAGCCCCAGCCTGACAGTCAAGCATGGTCATCGCAGAATTTGTGAGTAAAGAGATGTAATTAATCATGCGGGGTAAAAGAGCACTATGCGTGTACTTTTAATTACGCGCCTGTATCTGTGTATCAAGACGATGTGCCATTGAATCGATCAAATATTCAGTACCAAGTCTGATTCGACTTCAGCGTTCAGAACTGACTGGCTGTAGTTTTAGTCACATTAATCCTCTCCCCTTTTAGATAAGTTTTATAGCTGGGAAAACAGTTACGGAGGTGTTGTATTAATGGACAAAGGGGGTAATTATTTGGCGTGTGTATTTTTGTTGAGTCCAACATATATCTGTCTGCTGTAACTTCGTCTTCCGCTATTTTGCGACTACCCACTTATTGCCAAAACAAAGACCAAACCAATTCTACTCTCACTGTTATGTCAAGAAAGCTTCTACCACTGTATTGACATAGCTGAAGACACATCTTCCATTTTACTATATCAAGTGAGATTTGAACCCACGACCTCTGGGTTGAGATGATAACTGACTAAGTATGTAGGGTGGAGGTTACAGAAACAACGGTTCGTCCGTGTAACCTTTTAACAGCCCGCTGCTTGGGATGATGGTATCATTCTGGTGTCACAACCTTGGGGTCGTGAGTTCGAGTCCCGTCAAGGCCACTTGATATAGTAATGGAAGATGTGTCTTCAGCTACGCCAATACAGTGGTAGCTAGGAGCTTGCTTGGCAAAACAGCCAGTGTAGAATTGAATTCACATGCAAACTTGGGGAAAATATATATATACTGTTGTTCATAAAGACCAAACCCCTCGCGCTAATTGATGTAGCTATTACTACTGAAGTGCCTATCACAGGCAGATCCTGGTTTTCCAAAGGGGGATTCACATTATATGATTGGTTTAATAGTAGATTCACGACTTTACCAAAAACAAAAACAAAACAAAAATATGAAAACGCCATTATGAGTTGAAAATAGGAGTAGCACACACCTCTGCCCCCCCCCCCCCCCCATCTCGGTATATGCTTTTAAGAAACAGAGTGATTGGCTGAGTGCTATTGTGCATATAATAGTACATTGCTATTTTATGAACCAGTATAACTGTTTTTCTTGAAGAACTCTGCCAACCCAGATAGAAAGTACGTTTCAATAATGAGATCACAATAGCTCTACTGGTCTGCACAAATGAGCACCAGTCGTTTTTGTTTGTCTGAGCCAGTTCTGTTTGAATTACATTGTTTCCATGTTTCTAGGTGCTCTGCGAGGTACGCATTTAAGATGTTATGGACAGTAAAGGGGTCCATTATGTTTACACCCACTCTAACGGCTACAATCAAATGTGATCAGTGTGTGTTACTTGTTTTAGTAGATAATATTTAGTTCCCGTTTTATTTTGTTTTGTGAAAACATATAATTTTATACTTAAAATCATGTTTCATATTTTTACTCTGGTTTGATAGATTTTAGGACCTAAAATATTCAATATCTTTATTAAATGGAAGGTAACCTACATCAAATTTATACTTTTTAAAAATCTTTTGATAAGATCTTTCCATACAATACAAAAATATTGCTTTAAAACATTTTGGAGCAGTATTTTTAAAATCTTGTATTAACTCGTATGTTCACATGCCACACATGCCTCCCGTTTTGACTCATAAATCTCAAACAAGCGAGGCGACATGAGTAAAAAAAAAAAAAATTAAATCTACACACTTTAAACTTTACAATGGTAATCATTAAATATTAAAAGAAAAAGTGTCCAGTCCTACCAGACAAACAAGGCTAAAGATATGAAGTTACTCTAATATAGTCTATAATGATCTAGAGTAGTCCAGTAGAGTTCAAGCTTTTTACACTGTTAATTGTATTTCTATTTGAAGAGATGAGAGTAAAAATAGGTTTAAGACTGAAAGAATGCTAAAACTTACGCATAATTTAGGGCTCTTGTCCCAAATGTTCTTATAACGGAAACAAAGAGCACTTTTGAGTTCATTGATTATCTTATAAGTGACAGCTTCTATTATTTTACAATTTTCTTTTTTTTCTGTAAGAAATTCAAAAATAAGCAAGGTGTACACATTGAAATAGATAAACAAACCAATCAGGAGTCTATTGTATATTGCCAAATCAAATAACTTACGGTTACTAACATCTTGCCACAGCAAGGTATCATCTATCATTTGTTTATTGATGGGTATTAAGTGATGGTTGAAGCATCAATAGAAAGACACCCACACCAGATAACAGATCTTCGTGATTAAGCACATCACACTGTTGTGAGTTCCTGGATTCTACATTATCCATCAAATTTGACCCTGAGCATCACAAATAACAGCAACTCTTCAGTTCATAAATGAGAGGTAAAGTCTTTAGCTAGGGTCAGACAGCAGCGAATGTCGAAGGTGAATCAGTATTGGTATTGTAGGCATATTGTCTCGAAACCAACGTGTTTTAAAAGTGGAATCAGCTTGCCCCGGTGGGACTCGAACTCAGCACCAACGAATGCGAGACCAGAATTATACCACCATCACAAGCAAAGAGGATAATGAACTTTTTAGTGGTCATGGTGATTGCCTAATTACCCCGACCACTGGATTATCAGGACGAGATAAAAGGGTTAATAAACATGCCCAACTGCATCCTCTTCCTTTACGATTTACGTATCTCAAAGCAACGATAGCAAGGCCTCCGACTAACGCCAGCTCCACAAAGAGACCATCGCTAATGATAACATTTTTCGCAGTTACGCCCAGCCTTCAAAAAAGTGACTTAATATTAAAATCGCGAACCTACAAAAAGAGAGCTCCTCTTTATTTAGACAAAGGGGCCGATCGCTCAGGTGGTATATATTAAGTTTTTGGTGTAGTACATGTTACTTTTTCCCTGGTAGCTGCCCCATACATGCCTTTTTATACACATTTTTATATTTTTTATGACCAAGCCCTCTCCTTTCACTATCTCTCTCTCGCTCTCTTTCTCTCGGCTATGTTTATGCAGTAGAACATTGCCGCAAAACGTATCAGTGTTTGCTCATTAATAATGCTTACATAACCAACAATTAATGTGCTCAAATATGAAAATGGTGGACACAGTTTGCCAATTAGTTTAGTGAAGCAAAGTTTTATTGCAGCACAATTTCAAGAAAACAGCTGACATTTTGAGTTTTTATGTCATGCAACTATATATGTACATGCACAGTAGACATTCTCCTTTAAGAACAACAATGGACATGCACTTAAGTGATTTCAAAGGAGGTATGTGTTAGACTGCGCTGCATACGCTCTGAATTGTCTGCATATATACGACTCCTTCTGATGAATAATCTGTTCATATTTTTTTCGTATATGGTCACATTTCCGTTAGCAGGAACTGTGTTTTGCACTTACCGGCAAGTTACATATAAAACAACACAAACTCCATCATTCATATAAGGTCAGACTGACATGACATTTTGTGAGGGTTGACATGCTAGTGAAATGGTAAGTATGGCAGTTACATAACGATGTTGGCATACATGGACAGAGCTAGATGTCTCTTTTAATTAACTTTTCTGCTACGGAAGGAGCGACAAACGACATGGGGTCAACCATATGGGCAGATAGTTTGGAGTTTTGAAGTAGAATCAGTTTTGACGTTGATATATAAATTGGCTCGTAACCCTTTTCTAATGTTTTAACTCATATATTAATAATCGCCTGTTAGCAAAGCATAGAAAACGGGTCTCATTGGTTCGATTGCCGGTCTGCTATGATCTGCTTTTCTAGTGGGTGCTAATCCCCTTAAGAGTCACACACTGCACGTGATATCTACATGTTAAAAGGGTACATGTCAGGAAAGTGAGCAATGATGTGTGTGATAAGCGCGATGTTACACTATGATTGCAGTGTGATGTGTGTCCCCTATAGAGATATAGACTAAATGAAGAAGAGATGCCAATGACCTGGTGTAGATGCAAACTAGCACAGTGGGCGGTCACAGCATGTTTGTAAAAGGTTTGAATACTGACATTTTGACTGTCAAACAAACTGGAGCTAACAAAAGCTGGATTAAAGAAACATAATTTAGAAGAATTAGGAGAATTCCCGTTTCCTTTGGCTGGTTATTTAAAGCTTGGCTAAGCATGAAATAAAGAAGTCGGCAACAATGACATTAAATTCTACGACGTTAGAATTAAAGTAGGCTCTGTTCAATTTCACACTCATCCTTCAACACGTCAATTCACTCTCTCAATTGTGGGTATAGTTTACTTTGACTTTTTGTCAGACCTCATGCCACATCAATAACAATAATACATGACAGACATAGACACAATTTTTAATGCGAAACAGGTAACAAGGATTTATATACACATTGTTATTTTACACAAAGCCTTGTCACAGATTGTGTTAATTTATGGCACATTATTTTAACCCTCATCAGTACATTAAGCAAAACACCTTAATCAGTACAAAAGGGGTCCAATTGGACCCCAATCATTTCATGTAATTTTCTTTTCAATTCATGATCTTTCTGTGTTACAAATACATTCATATAATAATTATGACTGTGTTAAATAATAATCACAAATAAAAAGTTATGTTTTTATTACACGTATATTTTAGTAGGTCAAATTATCGAACAACCCTCTGTTTTCTGTACTAATCTTGTCTGGGGCCCATGCGGACCCGAATAAAATTGTTTTCTTATTGTTCTTTATGCTTTACCAAATAAAATAAAGTTTACCCTTGATAATGGTAAGATATGAGCTGACAACTTTATAAAAGCACTTCAATCAAATATTTTTTCAGTGCATTCTGCATTTTCTGTTCTCAACGGGTGTGGGGTCCATGTGGACCCCAATAAAATATTTTTTATATACGTCCTAGTATTCAACCAAATCAAATAATCGTCAGTCCTGATAAAGGCAAGATATAGGGTGACAACTACCTAAAAGGGAAAGCAAAAAATCCATACGAATAATAAGATATCACAAAAAGTATACCCCTGGGGTCCGAACGGACCCCTAATGTACTGATTAGGGTTAAAAGGAAGAACACCCCCACCGCCCCAACCACCGTTATACTTTTTGTGACTGTCAGACCATGGCTTCGACAAAAAGATGTGTTGTAGATTGAGTCAAGAAATCCCACATCTCTGTTGTTTTTTTTTGTTTTTTTGGTCTTATTTCCCCGTCACTCCTATTGAGGTTTTCGCCATATTTCTCAATATTTTCAGCCTGTCCCCCACATCCCACTTTCTTACAATCCACACCCTATAAACTACAGAGTGTAGCAAACTTAGCCACCGGCTCTCTTCACTTTGATAAGTATATCACAGCACCAGTTAACTAACATTTGTTTAGATTGCTTCGTTTCCAGATGGCCGTGGCCTTGATTCAAGACGCCAGCGCCACCAACTGTCATTACCTGTCTGCGTAAACACTGCCCGCTGAGTTTACACAAGTGAATCAGAGAGCAGTTTACAGGAGACCAATCAATGAAGACCACATCTCCATTGAGGCCACCTCTACAATAAAACATTTATTTCCCACAGTCCCATCAATGCTTACAGAAACGGCCGTGATGGAACACGGTCTTATTGGGTGTGGTTGAGGACAGTTCCATGTCTTTATATGACATGTAGTAGAGATTCTACTGCAAAGTCTTACTTATGAAGATTGAAGTTGATACATGTACGCTTCTTCCAATATTCTCTGATCGTCTAAATATAAATAATAATCAAAATGAAACCATTATAGGTAGATTGCCGTTGATATTAACAGGCAGATCCAGATTTTTAGAAAAGGTGGGGGCGCACAAAAGGTATCTCATGGTTCCGTGACCCCCCCCCCCCCCCACACACACCGTTCCATAGTCGGGACCTGGCCGAAAACTAGATACGCTCGATACCATGGCGATTATGCCAAAACCTTATGAAAATACGGCTTTTTGGTGGGAAGGTGGGGATGGGCCTGCGGTCTCACCCCCTGGGTCTGCCTATGATATTCTAAGCTGGTGATACCGTCCAAGGCTTATACGGGTTTTCATCTAAATCATTGGATAATAACACCAAGTACACAGTAAGTACACCAGGACATAGTCTGTAGGAGCATCTTCTTGCCTTGGAATACGCATTGTAGCGCTTGCTACATTGTTTATTCAGATAAACTGTGGAATATTGACTCAGAGTCCATTATTAAAATAACATGAGGAACTGGGTGGAATTTGCAGTCTAGTATCCTTATTGGGTTCACTATTTTGTTTTTGCTTAACAATACATAACCAATATATGTGTCAAATTGAACGCAACCAGGGTCTCCATGGTCGTCATCAACCTTCAAGAACATCCTATTATTCTTAACCTCCCCAGTGTGAAAGGGCTGAATCCTGACGACCGTCCCGCCTGAATCGAATATGGAACCAGCAGCTACTTTATAACATGCTGGTAGATTCGTTTTCTACTTGTAAGTTTGATTGGCGGTAACGAATTACATATATACTGGCATGGTTGTTATTCTTGGACCACTGTTGTTTTGACTTGCTTGGACCTTCGCTGTATAACTAGTAGCAGCCTGCAAAGCCGTTATTACTGATAGAAATGCACCACTTAGCCTAATGACCCCTCTTAATCACCACAACAGCTGGGATATCGTCTGTTGTAATCAAACTAGTACTTTTGTTCGTGCACAACGGCCTCATTTTGGAGTCGTCTGACGTCATCTCTATGACGTCATTCCTAGTTAAAATAAGATATTAGATTCCACTTTTAGGACCGGGCATTTTTGGAGGTACTATTAAAAAAGACACTTCTCATAGGGTTTTCGATCAGTGTCTATTCTTATTAGTTTAGGACCGGAGAAGGACAGCTTAACTCCTAACGTTTTTAATGACGGAACTGCGAAAACCCGACTCGTGCTCACACCACCAGGCAAAGATACCACTCGCCCAGATATTGCTATCCACACTATACTAAAATGTAACACCCTTGTACATGTACTTGGTATATATCTACTGATGACTTACTTCATTCTAATGATATATAAAGCTCATATGCATAAATTATTACATTCTATAATAAGCTCATACGTGTGGGGGGGTGGGCGGGGTACGCGGTTAAGAAGTCCCACATACCTAATTATTTTGGCCTTATTTCCCACATCCCTAACTGTTTTTGACCTGTTCGCCCAAATCCCATATATGTTAGGGCGTTTTCCTCACATCACACATCCTTCTTTTTGGGGACTTTTTCAAAACACTACTATTTTGTCAGCCTTTCCCCCACATCTCACATCCTTATGTAAACCCTCTCCATAAATCTTCAGTATCTTTGGGTTCCTTTTCTATCAAACGCATCGAATGAATAGGTGGCAAATGCATTGAGGATTTATCACTGAACTTTCTGCCTTTGATCAACCATCTCTCTCATCGAGAGGTGCTCACCCTTGAGTAGGATGTTTACTCAGCTCACGCTAATCTCTCTCACAGCAAACAATACGCCAAGAACCTTATGTGTGAGTCAGACAGCCCAGAATGTTTAAGCCGAATGATATTTTTATATATATAAATGCTGTATGTTATCCATGGTTAATTGGCACATGGTAAACATTTGGCGATTAATATGCATGACTGTCTGACTGGGGCTTCTTTCTGGAACCAATAGGCTTGTAATAGATTTGTTCATTTTTTACTTCACAGAATATAGTCTTAAAAATGCAAGCGCCGTAGGCTATGTAGATTAAATGAGTTCATCTGATTTATATGTAGGCCTATGTCTACATTAGCCCTATACCACAATAGGCACCAATCTCATTTTTGAAGTCTGAACTTAGAATACAGTCAACTAGTTTTCCCAGTATAGGCTTAAAAAACTATCACATATATCTTAATTAATTTGAAATACTAGGCGGACCTAATGGGTGTTGGAAATGACGTGTTGTACATCAGCAGTTTGTCACAGCAGATTGTGTTACACTAACTATACTAAATCTGCTTTGTCTTTCACTGCATTTTAAACAAACTTACATACATATTTCAAAAGACAGCATTTATGTAAGTTTCTTGATAATCCAGTAGGATAGATTTGGCATTGTTAGTTATAACATCTTCACTAATGTATCAAAGATACCATTGTCACGGAGTAGAGATGGCAATTTAATACTGTATTGGGTGATCTCATGCCATCAAAACAAGTACTTCAATTATATTTGCCACTTGGTTTCTCAAACAATTAAGTGGTGTCAAAGTGTCCATCCCTTGTAAGCTCATTAGTTAAGTGATGTAGCCATACATTTAGAAATTCTCAAAATTCACGTGCCTGTAGTTATGCGACTTAACTTACTGTTGGAGCCCTTTATCTGGGACTCGGTCTATGGATGAATTCTCTCCTGGTTGGTTAACATTACAAATCACTCTGATAATTCAAAGTTCATATAACTCGGATTTACCCCCTTTAAGTTCAAGTTAAACAGTGGAAAAGGAGAGAGAAGAGAATGACATTATAATCAGATAACTTTTACCATGCGTGACCCACTGACAGAATGTCCAATCTCTATCAAGACCACTGTCTTCAAGTGGTCGCAGTGAAAAGTGGGCGTGCGTCTTCTCAGCGGTGTCTTCATAACGCCTGAGTGTCGCGAAAAAATGGTGTTATTATAGAGGTGGTCTCTTTGTAGACATGGCCTTAAAATCGATGATTCTGCTACTATTTACTTTGACTTTGACCTATATAGTTGGTTCTAGTCACTCCAGTGTACTGTGACATGAGTGGTGTGTCATAGTTTTACTGTGTTGTTCTGTTGGGCTCTTATTGGCGTCACACTGTGGCTATAAAGGGGGATAGTGCTACTTTTATGCCGAGAAGATTGCTCTTGATATTTTCATATGGGACACTGACGCCATTCCTATAGATTCTTAAGCGCTTTTATAGTGCTTACGTGGTCTATAAATGGGTATGGATCAATTAGAGATGTAAAAACGAAGATTTGTCGATTTTCAGAGGCGATGGGTCACATAAAAATACTGATTTTTCACCAGCCCAAACATCATATCCACAAGAGGCCACTGTTTATCATGGCTCAAGGGATATAAAAAAACTAGAGGGGGTCGGGGTTTCTGAAAAAACATCCGCTTATTTATGTATGTAGGGGCGGTCGGTGGGCTTAATATTCTACGGTGCAGCGGTCGAGAAAATTGGCAGTAATTTTAGGATGGGAAGCTGAGCTTTTCAAATAGATTTAGAGGGGAGGTGAAAGTAATACCATTTTATTCTCTATAACTTTTCTATGGCAAGCAAGCTCCTACCACTCTGAAGCCGTCTTCAGCTGTGTCAATTCAGTGGTAGGAGCTTACTTGCCATAAAAAAAGAGAGAGAAGAGATCAAAATTGTATCCACAAGCAAACTTGGAAAAGACTATTAGAAAATAACACCATACCATCATACTAACTTCATTTTCGACGCCCCCGTAGGACATAAGAAGTGGCAACCTACCTACAAAGCCGTGATCGAACAATGTTTGAAATCAGTGTAGAATTATGTAATGACTTTTGTCCTACTAGTTTTGGTCATATCTTACTTGTTCATTGTAGATACAAAGGTCTTTTTAGCCATCGTGGCTACATACAATGCATTTAACCATGTTTACCTAAGTTATAGTTTTCCAAACATCAACCCGTAGGTTTTCAAATCACCACATTTCATCAGTTTTCGTGACGCTAACAAGAAAGAAAACATTTTAGATGAATGTCTATGCTAAGCTGTTTTTCCTGACAAAAACATGCACTTTCCATTTCCTCTTCTGTAGATGGTAACGCCTTTATTGTGACGTCATCAACTTAAGTGCACAGTGCTTTGCCAGCTATTAGATTGACGCATTATCCTGTTGGTTTTAGTAATATGTGAACTAGAACCTAGAAATCTCGATATTGCTTGTCTCGATTGTTGTCTTAACTCGAAGTTTCATACACCCATACTTCATTTCATATTTCATTCATCCATATTATAGACATATATCAGTTGGGTATCTCGAATTGCGAAGAAGTAAACAGAACAGTGATGTAACTTCCAGATTCTAACCTAAGGTTGGATGCTGACTGTAGCCCGGGGACCAACCTATCGACTAACCTACTTATTCCGTCACACATGTTCTCACGTGTAGAGCCTTGTGCACCCGCCACCTACACATTTACCCCAGAAGGAAATGAATGCTCGATATCTTCTTCTTTCCATGCAAATTGCTTTACTGCTTGGGAAATTTAAATTCGACCGGCTCGGAACCTTACTCTGCGGAATAGATGATGTATTGTTCATTTCTTGAATGATAAGTATATTGATGAGTATATGAACTATATCATACTTACTTTTATTAAGCACCGTTTAATGTGTGTGCAGGCGGGTGGGCGGGTGGGTGGGCGGGCATGGATGGGCGCGCGCACACATGCACCCTGGGGTGAAGTAAGTGGGCTGTGGGGGGAAAGAACATATACGAAGAGGCATGTGGGATAAAAGGTCCAAAAAAGAGGCATGTGGAATCTCAAAGTAGTGTGATATGGTGCAAAAACTGAATACTTGTTGGATATGAGGAGAAAAAAAGTGAAATGTAGGGTTGTGTAAAGTAAGATGACCGAAAAGAGGGGCGTAGCATTAGTTCTTGACCTGTTAAGCACTACCACTATATTTGCGCCCCCTCTCTGTTCTGAAAACCTGGATCTGCCAGTGATCGCCCAGTGTTTTACAGTTGCCCCAAGTGCTGCAAGTTGATTAGGCCACAAACAGTGTCTTAATGAAACACTTATTCCAGGCCAGTGGTTTGTTTGGAAAACCACAAGATCAGATTCTCAATAAATTCTAAGCAGACGACGTATGCCTTAAGGCCACGAGATTCTGTTTCCCTCAGCCGTGGTTTTATGGCTGAAGTGCTAACAAAAAAATGCTTAATGAACGTACGAACTGGCATTTTATTTTTTATTTTTTATCAACGACCATTGATACGTGTGCCGTAAAATCTCACCATGGGGGACACCTCACTTATAGGAACACCTTGCAATGAGGAGCACATTTTTAGTTTTAGTTTTCTCTAATGGGACCATCTGGTTAATGGGAGCTACTGCCGTGGGTGTCCGTGATAGCGATGTTTTACTGTACACAGCTTTATGATTATTTTTAGGTGAAAATATAAATATCTTAGTTCTGCCTACGCACGAAATTAGCCCAAACCAGTCACTATTCAGTCATTTTAAATTGCCACATGTCATACATTCTAAGAATGCCATACACCCACCATGTAGGACAGCTGTCAAATTAACCTATTTTCAAGACATCTTAGATAGATTTTCTTTTTAGTTAATTACCACCTACGGCTGGTACAAAGCTTTTTTTTCAAATGTGACAAGAAATACCTGTTGCACAATTGTGAGGATTACGCTAATCCCAAATTATTACCCCGACGTGACGTTTTATTCATATTGTATTTCATATAGCTTCATATATACATCTAGCTATTTATATTTTAATGTTTGGCAACTTATGCATGAAAGTTCCTCTGGGGTAAAAGAAATCTTCATGAGCATCCGACAATTATCCTTGGTTGCTTTGCATAAAGCTGACATTCATTAACAACAACGACCATTAACCTTTACAAGCTGGAGACAGTTTTCATCACCAATATTTATCATAAACGTGATGCTCTTTTTAAATGTTGGGAATGGTATTAGTTCAAGGGATGATGACCTTTAAGTAATGATTGAACTAATTATGGGCCACAGACATCGAGGGTACCGTCATATAAAAATAATCATCTGTTATAGGACTCAAATTTCCACTTGCATTGTGCTCTATCAGTTACGTACATGTAAGGCTAGTGCACATAGTAGACCAAAACCATTTGTTGGTAAGAAAGGGATTTCTATGTTTATTTTTGACGTACTTAAACATCATGGTATTATATACAGTATGCTAAATAAAATAAAGATCTTTCACCATGTTAGAATTTTTATTAGTATTATATGGGATTTTGTGTAGTAGTTAGCAAAATCCCTACTAGGTACATTATATATTTTAAAGTTGCCTGATGCTATGCGTTAATTACACAGAAACACTTTGATATTTTTTACTGACGTTAACTTTTGCACTTGGATCCCATGCCGGTACTTAACATGACAGATAATACTGCGTATCTATTCATAGTTCCGTGTGCTGACGCAAATATGAGCCCATGTCTTTTAGTAGAAACCATTAATGGTCTGTTATTAGAAACCATTAGTGTAAAAAGTGCAGATGAACCTCCAATCAGGACCACCTCTGGAACAAGAATGACAAGTTCAACAAAAGGTCAATAGGTCAATTTCTTACGATCAAAGCCTTCATGCCTATTCGAACCTGCACGAAGAGACCACCTCTCGAATCGGGCCAGTATCCCAAGGCATCGTACTATGTACGGGGAATTTTATTTTTATTATAATATCATTATAATGAGTGCATATTTCAACGTGAAAATTGATTTTCCGTGTGTATTTATCATTAATCTACACCTTGTAAAGTTATCATTGGCTTAGAGATAATTAAACAAGCAAAAAAGGAAAACATTTGTCAAGATCAGTCATCCTCACAACAGTGATACATCAGTCACACAATTGAAATTTTCCTTTTATATAAATATATCTGCCCACTTTTAACAAGTTTAATATATATTTCAAGTAATGTGCAGGGAATATCCATAGTATTCAAGGTTTAAAGAACTAGTTTCAAATAAGGAACTAGTTCTATGGACAGTGAATCCTCACAGTTTATCGGTAATAATTTGGACAAAACGACAGTCGAATCGCAAGGTTTATAGAACTTCTTTCAAAATTCGTTCTACGCCTCACAGTTTAATTTCAACATGCAAGATTTGCTTCATTTCTAGTGCACAAGATTGATGTAAATTCAATGAAGTCTACATTATAAGTCAACATTATCCACATAAATAAGAAATATGCTCCTCTAACTGTATCCATGCCAAGTGGCATGAATATTGTAGATCTAGTTTTTTAGCTATGGCCAAATCTTTGTAAATTTTTATCCAGAGCTCAGATCACGGTAAAAACTGAGGAGGCATTTTTCTCAGGAAACAAGGTGGATAAAAATTTACAAAGATTTGGCCATAGCTAAAAAACTAGATCTACAATATTCATGCCACTTGGCATGGATACAGTTAGAGGAGCATATTTCTTATTTATGTGGATAATGTTGACTTATAATGTAGACTTCATTGAATTTACATCAATCTTGTGCACTAGAAATGAAGCAAATCTTGCATGTTGAAATTTGTGCGAGCGACTGTGAGTAAACTGTGAGGCGTAGAACGAATTTGAAAGAAGTTCTATAAACCTTGAATACTCCCGCATTCCCTGCACATACTTAGAAATATATATTACCTTTTTTTCTTGGTCGTTTTGTCCAAATTATTACTGATCTTACTTTAAAACCTTGCCATTTCTGCCATTTTCCTCAGCTTTTACCGTGATTCACTGGAAATCCTCAGTTTTATCCATAACAGTCTAGAACTTTTAGTAATTGAACAGCAACACGAAAAATGAAGAGTGAACAAATATAGCATAAAAATAAGGTAGTAGTACAACTAGATCAAAAGTGTTCGAAGAACATGGCGTCGCTAGAATAACTTCAGATCAACTAGCGAGCCCGTCTCCTTTTTTCTCCAATTTTGAGGGGAGTATACAGCCTTGCTGAAAATCCGTGAACACCACGCGTAGTACCCGTGTTACACCCGTGTACAATACCGAGTATCTCTTTATTACATGGGCACAATACATTTTATCCACCTCTTTTTTCTTTTTGTAGTTCTTGTCATTACTGACCAATATATTTTCTCACGCACCCAACCCATAAGCGTTTAGGCACTTTCATTATGCATGCAAAATGCAACAAATTCGATTTAATTTTGTTTGAAATGTGGTTTTGATACAACATTTTAAACTTGGGATTTGCTTGGTGACACGGCAAAAAATGGCTTGCCAAGGGACTATGAACGGCAATAGGATATAGTCACAAAATACCTTGTACAACAACTCATCCATCACTGCGTGAAATGTGATCAACCCTATTATCGGTGACTGGTGATCTGCTAATTACAAAGGCTGTGATAGGTGATTTGCCCTAAATATTGAGCGTGAATTGTGAGTTTGGGTTCAACATTGTTCCTTCAATCCAGAGAGCAGTCATTGTAGATGGTGTTTCACAATTGCAGGTTTAGTTGTAGGTGAGGTTCATGAAAAGATGGTACGAGGTAAATGGCAATTTGTTTTGGATGCTCTGGTTATCCGTAATTTAGATCCATCTATCGAGGTCATTGCGGGCATTCCATTCCAGACTAAAACTTGCATTGCTACGAGACCAAAATACAAACAGATTGTCATAGATGGGGAGGAAATTATCAAATATTCATATGATACTCGTGACTCTCAAAGTATTGGCGTATGTTTAGTCAGGGTCCTGGGGCTCCTTCTGCTGTCTATCCTGGAGAATGTCTCAAAGTAGACGTACCTTTTATGTCTGATGGGGAGATGATTTTGGAGCCACGTAGAGTTTGAATCATGGATGGAGCCACGAGAAACTGTTGTGTGTGCTGGGAACATCAATATCTTAAATCGCTCTGATATGCCCGTTAGGGTGCCCAAACATTGTCATCTTGCCAGCGTCTGTCCCATAAACTCATGCAGTGATTAGTATTAGGAAGTACCTTCATGGGGACTGATAAATGGTCTTGTTTCAAACAGAATAAAACCATATTCAGTAGCTGTTTAGGTAAATCCTGATAACATTTTAGATTCAGTTCATAGAACCGCATTCCGTCAAGTTGTTGATGGGTTTGATAACGTCTTTAATCCAAACATTGGTTGTTATAACGGAGCTTCTGGTCCAATTACGGCCGTAGTTAATATGGAAATAGTAAAAGGTTTAAGATCATTTTTGGGTGCATGTCGTCTGTTGGGCAGGGTTTTGAGGAGGCCGGCAGAATCACTTTCACCATTAGATGTGCTGCAGAAAGAGTCTGCAGAAAAGATAGTTTAGTCTGATGATTTACTTTCTGGGTTTAAATCTGTGCAGAGTGCAATGTCTGATTGTAAAACTACTTTATTGCCCAGGCCTTCAGATGAACTCTGGATAGTTATGGATCATTACATACCAGGTCTTCTTCTTTTTTGGCTTTTTTTCTTCCCCTCCTTCTTCTCCTTCTCCTATATGCATGTCTCCTGACAAGCTACACCATTTACTGATGAGGAGAAAGAAGAGAAGAAAAAAGACAGACAAGTCTTCTTTCTCCACATCAGTAAATGGTGTATCTTGTCGAGAGACATACATATAGGTACATATACAAAAACTAAATACAAACCAGGTCTTCTTATTTTTTGGCCTCTTTTTCACTTCCTCTCCTCCTCCTTCTTCTCCTATTTGTACGTCTATCGACAAGAAGAGAAGACAAAGAAGAGAAAGAAGACTAAGATAAGACTTCTTTCTCCTCATCAGTAAATAGTGTGGCTTGTCGAGAGACATGCATATAGGTAACATTCAAACAAAATACATACCAGGTCTTCTTCATTTTTGGCTTCTTTTTCTCTTCCCCTCCTCCTTCTATATGTATGTCTCTCTCCAAGCTACACCATTTACTGATATGGAATAAAAGAGAAGAAAAAAGGAAGACAAGGGAAAGTCTTCATTTTCCACATTAATAAATGGTGTGGCTTGTCGAGAGACATACATATAAATACATACATACAAACAAAATAAAATACATGCCAGGTCTTCATCTTTCTTCCCTCCTCCTTCTCCTATATGTATGTCTCTCATCAAGCTACACCATTTCGTGATGAGGAGAAAGACGAGAAGAAAATGAAGGCAAGGAAATGTCTTCTTTCTCCTCATCAATAGATGGTGTGGCTAGTCGAGAGACATACACATAGGTCCATACCTAAAAACAAAATACATACCAGATCTTCTTTTTGGCTTCTTTTTTTCTTCCCTCCTTCTTATCCTATATGTTAGTCTCTCACCAACCTACACCATTTCATGACGAGGAGAAAGAAGAAAAGACAATGAAGACAAGGGAAAATCTTCTTTCTCCTCATCAGAAAATGGTGTGGCTTATCGAGAGACATACATGCATGCACATACATACAAACAAAATACATACCAGATTTTCTTTTTTTGGCTCCATCTTTTCTTCCCTTCCTCCTCCTCCCTGTCCTTTATGTATGTCTTTCGCATATCTACACCATTTCCTGATGAAAAGTCTCCTTTCTTTCGCCTCATCAGTAAAAGGTATGGCTTGTCGAGAAACATACATATAGGTACATACA
>CM032668.1:4276867-4315455 GCA_019095985.1 Streblospio benedicti
CTGTTGTTTTAATTTCCCCCGGGTTAAAATTCCCCCTTGGGGGGTCCATATTAAAAAAAAATTGTAAGTGATACTTTTCATTTTCTAATTAGATTTTCACCAAACTTGCACATAAGTTATATGCTTGTAATGCTCATATATTTAAATCATGCCTGTGGGTGACAAATTACCCACCCCCCACCCCCAAGGGTGCTCCAAAAATAAACAACATAATTGTAACTAGTTTATTTTTTCATTTTATTTCCACCAAACTTGTACACAACTTATATGACTGCCTTATCATCATATCATATTTGAATCATTCCCTGATTGTAATATTGACCCCTCCCAGGGTCCATATAAAAATTGTATCTTTTTTTCTTTTCTTTTTTCTCTAGCTTTTTTGTACAAACTTGTACACAACTTGTATGGCTGTCTTATCATGTCATATTTGAATCATTCCCCCAGGTGTAAAATTGATATAATATTTGAATCATTCCCTGGGTGTAAAATTGACCCCTCCCCAGGGCGTCCATATTAAAAAAAATGTGTTGAATAAAACTTTCATCTCTCATTTGATTTTCACCAAAAAAAGGAACATGAGTCATATGCTTATGTAATAGTCATATTTGAATCATGCCCATGGGTGACAGATTTACCCCATCCCCAGGGGTACCTGTAAAAAGAAATTAATAATTGTGACTGGTTTTGTCATTTTCAATTGATTTTTTTATTCTGATAAACCATATTTGAATCATACCCGTGGCTGACAAAATTGACTTCACGGTTAATATTGAAGCCCATTTTTCAATTGATTTTTTATTCTGATAAACCATATTTGAATCATACCCGTGGGTGACAAATTGACTTCACGCAATTTTTGAAGCCCAATTTACATATTGGTACCCTCATCAGTATTCTCATTGGCAGGTGAGCGATATAGGACCTTATGGTCCTCTTGTTATTTTTTGCTTGCAAATCTGGGGTGCACGCGAGCCCTAAATAAAATGTCCTGATAGAGACGGCTTCACATGCACACTTGATGAAAGTCAGAATGGTTTTTGAAAACTTTTCATATCACAACATATTCTAGTTTCCATATAATGTATGCGCATTTTTTACAATAAAACCTCTAAAACTGTCATAAAGAGTGACCCCACCAATGACCTGGTGTGCATTTAAATCTTTGAAGCACGAAAACAGTGAATTGCAACTCAAAATACTCACATTTACATTTTATATTTACAAGATACACAATTTGTTTACAAGCAGACATTAGCGGTATTGGAGGTTATCAGTGGCTAATGCTCGTATCTCTGATACGGTGGACACATTCCTACAGGCTGCCGGGTCATTACTACACACAGAGCAACCGATCTTAAAGGACACTATTTTGTTGTTGTCATGTGTGTATTAGACAGATGTGTGTATTAAAAGACAGGCGTTCACAATGGACAGATTCATTTTTGTATGTAAAACGATAGAATTTATGTGTCTTCTAAATAAGACAGACTTGAATTTTCTCATACACCTTTACGGTTGAGTCGAACTAGTCGAACTATAAATGCAGAATCGCTCAATCATTCAAATTTTAAGTTTATTTGAGCAAGCCTTAATTATTCCTCCTTCAGAGGGTGTGCCCAGTCTACATCTCAACCTTCATATAATTATTGTCATTCTTATGACAATAATCACTTGTCAACTGGCAGAAAAGAGAGTGAGAATGTAACAGCGTCTATGAGGCAACAATGAGTCCTATGTAACGGGCGAGTTCACAATCTACTGTCTGTCATCTGGTCACAGCCTCAATCAGCCAGACCGCTGTCTGCTCACAAGTGTCGTTACAATGAGCAAGTGCGGGAGTGATCGAGGCTGGGGGAGCGGGATGAGATCCAGAGAAGATGAGTTCTGGATCAAAGCGGAGATAATGGGAAGCACACGGCGGATCCGTGTCAGCAGCAGCCCAGTATACACGAGATTACAGCTTTGTGGGGGAGATGAAAAAACGCAGTATTCTCGTGAATTGTGGAGGTCTGTGATCAATGGAGAGGATGTATAGGCTGAAATTAGTGCGTCTGTGACTTCTGATTCTGCGATTTTTAATCTGTGATCGGTGATTCTGCTTGATATGAGTCTGCTGCACAAAAGCCCATGGGCGGTAAAATTAAGGCTAAGTTGAATATGTTCGTAGATGAAATGATAGCTATTTGAAGATATAGCACGAAGAGTTAGGTGATCATATCGAAACGTTTCAGAAGCGACAAGCCTTTTTCCCAATTCTCACTACCAAGTATATTTCTACCAACGATAGACATAGCTGAAGACACGTTTTACAACTCTAAGTTTCCATTTGACTGTATGAAGTGGCCCCGATGGGACTCGAACTCACGACCCCAATGTTGTGAGACCAGAGTGATACCATCATTGCAGGCAGTCCGTATTGAGAAATACACATATAATGACTGTTTAGAGGAAATGTCTTCATAGTGAATGCCACATTTCCTTGAATAACGAGTCACCAAGTTACATTGTGATACGTTCTGTGCACCTGATTACTTAGCAAATTCATGGTATAACACACAAGAAAACCTGTGGTATACAAATCTCTAATTCATCCTTCAAAGCATTTAAATGCTCCTTTCAAGTGTAAACTGATGAACAACTTGTGGCATTGCGTCTCCTGCTATAAATACCTTGAAACACTCCGCAATAAAAAGATGCCAATCAGAACAGGCGTGTAGTAGGTAAAGATAAGAAATGGGGCAAATTTCATGGTCCCATTTACATGCTGTTATGTGGAGGTTTGTATTTGGCTGTGTAACTAACAACCTATTGCAGCAAGATAATGTGGTGTGTGTGCCAATACTGCCATGTATGCGACCTCATTCTGTGTCCAGGGAACAACAAAAAACAGCATTGCTTATTTCACTGAATATTATTTCACCTTTATAATATCGTGATGATTATATAAATGTTTATTAAATTGGTACTGACTGATTGATACTTTCATCATACTTTAGTACGGTTGGACCGTTTAGCTCTAATTTGTAAGGATTCAAGCTCATGGAAAATGTTATTTTTTTCAAGTTATCAACCAATCCGAGTGATCAGAGCTCATGATAGACTGTAATTTGACAATACAGCGCTGTACAGATATTGTACGCCAAACTATTTGTTTTCATAGCACAAGTAAATATCTGATGATCATTAGTACTCTTGTGTATATCATCACACAGAACCCATGTTTTGTAGATAGCCTCGTCTTAGTGATGATGTATAGAATCCATCCAACATGGTATAACACACTCACAGTTCCCTGCTGCTCCGCTATGACTGTGGTGGCTCGACATAAATTCCCCCAGTTTTAGGTCTCGGTTATCTATTTCACAACAAGTGTGAGCTCAATTTTCATAAGTGCTCCAATTCTGGTGCGAGACCTGCATGATATCAAGTTATTAAATTTTGTGTGAGATGTATTAGAATGCACATTGAAATTACCATATCGATGGAATGTAATATTCTATTGCAGCTCATATTTTTTTTCTCTTAGAATCTTTGTGAAGTTGTAGATGTACTCAATGCCAAGAATTGCTGAAAACTTAGTAGAAGAAAATTTTAAAAAATTGCGTCCATTCTATCAGTATGGAAAACAGAACATAACAAAGCTTCTACTGCTAGTTTTTTCATATCAACATCTAATGATTCCAAACTGCTGCTACAGACAAGATACACAAGCCAAGAGTCAAAATGTACACGAATATCATCTAAGACAGGTCTGAAGTGGTCTGAATTTGCGCAAATGTAAATGTATATGTTTTTTTCCTACCAAGCAGCATGTTTGAGTGAAATAATTATGTTTTTTGTGCATATGTTGAGCTGAGATTTATTGAGCAGTGTTTGGCAGATGGGAGAGATTAGGAGGCGAGCTGCTACATGCAGGTACATGTGGGGGGAGGTGACGTATGGGACAGCTATTATGGGGATGGATGGCTCGAGATATTGTACTCTGTATACTTTATTGCTTCGTGCACGAGCAACGTACATTATGGTTTATGATAGGGTCAGACAACAGTGATAATGGCATAGACATCTGAGAAACTCGTAACTTATGGTTCATCTGTTGTATGGGGATGAATGGCCTTGCGGCTTTGTTCAAGAACATAGATAGTCCTCTCATCACAGATGAGGTTTGAAAGGTAGAATAATCTCCATGTGTTTCTATTCTACCGTACAGTAAGTTTTACGGGTGAACATCCATGACTGTCGGACTCGGGCATAAGATGCAAGAATGTATGTCAACAGGATGATCATATTTTACAAGAAAAAAAGGGAAGATAAAAAGCCCCTGCAGTTTTATGTATGTTTGTGGGTCTGGTTTTCTTCATGTAAAACTTGGGGGTTAATATTGGCAGGTGCTTGCTATTAACCCTTTTGCTGCTAAAGTAGTACAGTGGAACCTGTTTGTTTGGATGCCTTTGTTTTAACGACACCTGTCTCATGTGGACATTTGTGACTTCTGGTGAAGGGGTCCACACAAGACAGGTTACTTTTTACAATGTAGTGTAAAGCCTAGAATAAGCTCAAATTTACTAACATGTATGTGTAATTGGCCGTGATTGTATGCTGGTCATTCAAACGTCCAGGTTCAATTGTTGGTCAATTTGAGCTTATTTAGTCTGTGATACTCGGCTTTTTGGTCTGAAGGGAAGCTTGCTTTAGATTCTTACCAAAGCTCAATTTTGACCAGTAAAAGGTTCATATTCAATAGACATATAGACTAATATTTGCCAGCGCGTTCAAGATTATTAACATTCAATTGACACACAAGACGGTCGCGTTTGTAAACACAAGTATTTTTCTAGCTGTTGATTCGGTTCCTCTGTGCACGGAACCTATTGTGCAAATGTTGTTTTGTTACATGTTTTTTGCTAGCCGTTCAAGTGTCTGTGCAATACCCTGTCATACCGTGTCAAGTCATTGAGTGTTTTCGTGGCAGAACAGGACTTGTGTTCATGATGTATGTAAATATGTGTGTTTTGTTTCGGTTAACAATAAACAAACAAGATTATTGATTGTATGTCATGAGACGTATGACACCAACTCATTTGAGGACCATGTCACACAGTCTTTGGTTGGATGACTTGCAATCATTAAGTCTAATAATTTAATTACATATAATGATATGTTATATTCCCAAATATAAAAAATCTGCATCAACATATAAAAATCAACATTATCTAAAAACAAAAATGATGCTTATACGTGACTCTCTGCTATTTGATCGTGATGTCAGTATCCATGATTGCAAAGATAGCTTGTAACTTATCTTGTTGAATATATGTTACCAATCACTTTTCTGCAAGGACATTACATTTCGGCTTCAGTTAACCTCCCTCTTGTAGCGAACCCGTTGCCTCATCAGGTACACTACTGTAATCTTGTCCACCGGTGTGTTAAACTGATCAGTGCGTAGTCTACATCGATCAGTGCCTAGTTTACGATGAGACTGAAGCAGCAGAGATTCACATTGTTTGTTCTGACAACAGATCGCCACGGTAACGACAGCACCAGCTGGTCACTTGTTTACAAACAAACCTGCTCACCACTTATACTGACCTCAGTGCTCCGTGGAGAGTGCTTGTGCAAGTACAGTAGTGCCACACACAGACTACATAGTACCATGTCCAAGTACAGCTCAGTTCTACCTACAAGAGAATATCTAATAGAATCATTTTTCACTGTCATCAACCTGACATAAAGGGACATCTGTGAGCTCCCAAGGGACACCACTATTTCTATTGAGGTGGTCTTGTTAGAGAGTGTCTTCTGGACCATCATCATTTTTCATCATCCCGGTTTTCACGGCTTGATCACTCACACTGCCTTTTTACAAGTCCATGTTCATAACAACCAGTGAGCCCAATATGAAGCCATGAGATTTGACGATGCATCATATTGTTTTTCCTCATTTTACTGGTGTATATATTGGAACTTTTCTTTTCGTCTGCAGATGTCATATCAACTTCTTTCCAACCTTTAACAATCCGAGTGAACATCTGTTGGTATGACACGCGTCTTCACAACCTCGCTTCCCCATATTATTATACGCGGCAGGTTCCAATATGTATTGCAATCATAGCCAACACAGTTAGGCAAGCTTTGGAAATGCTTTTTCTAATAGCATCTTCACATCCATAGAAAATCAGTCTGTTTGATATGAATATGACTTTGAAGTAACGAGCCTGTAAGAAGCTCAATTTGCATGCATTTCCACATGAATGTCATGGAATACAACACACCCTCGTTATCTCGATATTGCTTATCTCAAGTTTCCTGTTAGCCAGATATTAGTGTCATTTCCCTCCAGCCACATGATGAACATCTACAGTTGGTATCGAATACACCGAATGTTCTCAACAAGGGAACCCAATTTGCAGTCACAAATCCTTCCATTGTAGAGGAACCCCGTTGTTTACTCCATACATTTTAATTTACTTACATTATTGATAGGTAATTTCCATTATTCGGCTTTACCCTTGTTCACTCTTCCGTTGTTTAGGACATTCACTGCGTTTGCCATCTCAAGCACTTCACTGTGATCTTTGCAGCTTTGAGATGAAGAGTTTCTACTATATACACACAATTTTTGTACTTTTCAAGAGATGAAGAGAAATGTAGTTGAATTGGCTCAGAATGAGGCACATTTAGTTGGTTTGGCTCGTACGTTTGATTTATCGCGTGCTTATTAGGCAGTGGCTCAGTAACCTTGATGACCGCAGTGATAAGTCGCTTATTGCACAAAACCCATTTGGGGCAAATCACATGGCAGCGAGTGTGTACTGGTGATGAGACTCACTCAGTGAATAAAACACAGTGTAGGGTACATACACAAAGTCTCGTGTTATTATTTTCTTACGATGGAACAATAGAAAAACTGAAGTTCTTTATTTTTATTTTTCCGGAGAAGGCTTATATTGCATTTTAGCTGTTGCCTCATCCCTTTGTACGTACTTATTGCTATAAAATATGTATAAACCAACAATCCAAAATAAAAAGAAATTTTATTTATTATGATGGCATTTTTTTAAAAACTTGAAAATAAGGAATCTTTTAGTGTTTGAAAACGGTTTTCACAATAAATTTCTCAAATTTCTTTGGATTTTAGATTGTTGCGCAGTAAGAAAATAATATTTAGCAAGAATGATTTGACTCCTATTTTTCATACTAGTACATGTCATCAACACCTTTTTATTCTTCCACATTTCTATCAAAGATTTGTACTGCATTTGTTGAGCTTCATTTGACTTGGTAAGTTAATTTGTAACGTTTGATTGACGAAAATGAATGTGATGAAATATAGTTGCCTCGTTGGAATGAAGTGGAAGAAGCTAATCGACTTTCTCTAATTGAATATGTAAAAGATACGCTCACAAGATGCAACAACCTGGACCACTGTGGCTCCAGCTGTGGAGGCAGACGTACAACATAGGGATGCTTCAAAACAGTCTAACATATAAATTAATAATCAACACCACCTCTGTCAAGATACCACCTACATAAAGAGAGCACCCTCATCATTTTTCGCAGTCCAAAGCTTTCGTAAAGAGTCCACTGCTATTGCACTGAAGAGACAACCTCAATATCAAGACCACTTGAGGGTGGTCTAACTACAGAGGTCAGATGTTCCACTGCATAAAGTAAACCATCTTCTATCGAGACAACTTCAAGTAGTCCATGTGTTCCTGACAGACCGGTTGTGGTGTGCTATAACAGTAAGTCCATGAGGCTCTGTTCACCACGGCGACTGGCATATGTTATCCATGGACAAGGTCACACACTGCACTGGGGATGATCCGATCCCATACAGCATAATGACCTGCCGGATTGAGTTGCCCATGTCCATACGGGTGTAACCTCCAGTAGACCACCCAGGGGCGGGATGCAAGGAGCAGAGAGTCGGCTCGATATATCCTCCTTTATGTCAAACAAGAGATTCCCGTGAACCTCATGGGTCATGGTCTCCGTTGAGGTGGTCATTTCATATGCATTTTCATCATTGGCTGATCCAGGGGCAGGAGACACAAGGGCCACCCGCCCCTATTTTACAACCAAAATACCTCTTTTTCATAGGGTTTTTTGCATGTTCACTATCAATTGCACATATGAAATGCATAATATCTGCAAGCAATCATATTGGTCTTTTTATGAAGGCCAGTGAGATTGAAAAATAGTCTCATTCATAGAAGTGGTCTCTATACAGGTGGTCTTATTAGGTGGTTTCATTGTATTATGGAAGCCACTGGCGTGCAGACATTGCGGCTTTGGGAGAATTCTGATGGAATTTGCATTTTTGCGTGCTGCCAATGCAGAAGCAGGTTGCTGCTTGGGCGCGTGGGATTTTTGGGTCTGTAAGTTGGGTTGTTGCATCATGGGTAATGTGTCATGTATGGAAATGAAGCTTCGGAGGCTTCATATGATGACTGTGTTTGTGTCAGTGTGGGGATTCGCGGGGAATCGTCACTTTTCTATCTCCGTTTGTTCATGTTCTGGTGCGAACTTTCAGCATGATAATTCTGTTGATGTTATTATCATTACTGTAGAAACTTGTTATCTCTATGCTGTTTATCTTGAATTTTCTGTTGTCTCAAGATTTGTTTCATTTCCCTTTCAACAGCATTCTGAACATATGTTAGGTTGGCTGCCTCGAATATTGGCTGTCTGGAGCATTTTACTGGTATCTCTTCAGATACCGAATGATGTCATTCAATCAATATGTGTATTCAAATGTGAGGTACATGTGACTATAAAACTAGCGTCAAACTGGGTACTTATGTATTAGGATCATTCAGATAATGATACATATAATGAGTGTTGAGGTGTTTGTTACAGTTCATGTGTTAGTCTTCATTTGCTGTCTTTGTTATTTTTTATGCCATACTTGAGTAAGAAGAATCAGTGTTTTACATTGTCTGCACCAAGCAAAAAAAAAACCATGGCAAGTCAGTTTGTGTCCCCTGAACACGCGGCATGAATATTTGACGTGCTCCGGTCGCCGTGTGGCAGAGTGTGAATATAGCACACGAATTACGCTCAGCGGGAGATTACGGAATCCCAGCTTGAATTGCAAATCTCTGAGGGTTCCGTCCTCCTGGATTATCAGGGGTGAGGGTGTATTTTTGTGGTGTGAATGATGTAAAAGGCATGTATTACTAATTATAGAGGGGTAACAAGTTAGATGGACGGACACCAATCAGGCACTGGAGCAGGGTTTACTGGACCAGGGGCGCATACAGGTAGTTGTCACGTGCTTGTTGGTGAAGTTTGCATTGAAACATTCTGGATTTTGGATTCTGGTTGATTTTGTGACAGTACTGTTTGTTCTGAAAGCTGTGTGACAATCCCTCAATGTTTCCCATTCTCCTTCTGGATCTGTCCGTGTGAGCTTTATATATATATAATGTGGTTAAGTAATTGGACAAATTCATATATGCCCCCGGTCGAATGGTGGTTAACTTGCAGAAACTTCACTTTCTCCTGATCAATCTACAGCAGTAATGGCCCTCAGATTGGCCATAACCAGGCGATCTGATTGGCCGATAGCCGAGGGCAGCAAAAAACAGCTTCATAACAATCGAGGCTTCGCATATTCAATCTGCAATAAGTAAGAAATGAGAGTCAATGCAAGGATTGTGGATATGTGTTTTTCAAGCGCAATAATAAAGTGCAAGAAGTTCACTGAAGAGTCAATGGTCGTTCCATTTTTTCAAATATTCCATTTGATGGTTAAACTAACCAGGAAAAATCTTCTAGCAATGCCAATATCTTTATCAAATTATTGTTGACCATATTTTGTTGTTTCGATAAAATTGATATTAGGTACTAAAAGTACAGAAATGAAATGGAAGTACGCACACAAATGAGTAGACATCATCACTAAATGTGCTGGTAGTGCAAATAAAAATAAGAACAATTAGGTGAAAATCACGTCTGCTATAATGGTGATTGGTCGTTGGCAATCACGACTTGTCAATATCATTATCGTGCTCTGGTTATGTGCCGACTAAACACGGAGTGTGTGCGGACAGGACAGTGACATTTCATATTTCAGCAACGAGCGAATTTAATGTCTCTATGTCACCCAGGGGAAATCATTGTAGCCAAGAAAGATAGCTTTCAATTCACTTACATCATTACATGATGCTGCTCATTTAGTTTCGTCAACTGTAGACAATTCCTTGTTTTTGGTTTCACTTAAACACTCTTTACTGTGTACACCGAGTTCAGAACATTACGCAAAAAAATAAGTATTCATCAAAAATGACCATTATTTCTTCTTGAAAATATATGATATACTGTATATGTTATGATTTGAGAAAAAAATCTCATCTGGCAATGTTGGTGTCTCGTTGTGAATGCTTCACACGATTTCCGGGTGAGAAAATGTGCAGATTCCATTTCCTGCGTAACAATCCGTGGCATTTAAAGATGTCATGTTCAGCTCATTATTTTCTGTATGGTATTAGTGAAGAAAATTAATTTCTGCATCATGAACTTTAGTGTGTGTAGTGGTTGGAATTAGAGACGATTGAAGAAAAAAAATATATACATACTGGATCTATGTATAAGGCAATCGGGACCATGTCAAAATCTGGAATATTAATATGACAATTTTTCAACCTGGAAACCCATGGGCATTTGTATGGTCATTATAAGCCTTAACCGACATCGTGAAGTAGAATATGTCTAGATGGCACAGGAATTAGAAACAGTCTATAGACATATGATTCTTACTATCCTTTGGTCTTTTATCCTAGAAATGTTAACAAATGAAAATTTGTACAAATGTGATGTCTATGTCTTTCCATATCATAGCTACAATTTTTCATGGCGAAAATCTACTGTGGAATTTATTGCATACGAAAAAAGGAATATTAATTTTGTCAGCTTATTGCTTCATATTTCATACGAGCCGTTTTTCTGTCCTATGCTGGGAATGCAGCACGGCATTTTCATTTTTACCAGCTTCTTTATTATTAGATTATGTATCGGCATGCAAAGATGAGATGCATTTTATATCAAATTTTCGTCTAATTTTCTTGAAATTTTCATCTTGTGGAAAAATTAATTCTAGGCGGAATGGCTTGTACTTGAGTTTGAATACCCTTCATAAAAAATTGTGAATATAATTTTTATTGCCTGAAGGATGTTTCAAACTTAATGTGCATTTGTTCCAAGACTCATAACAACAGAGATGAGGTGACCTAATTTCCCATACATATAACGTCACTGAAACATACACTAGATGAACAGAGCATTGCCCCAAATCGTGAAGGCTCTATCACATGATGCTTGGCAAATTATCCTCAAGCTAACCATCAACAATGCATTACCATAAATCCCTCTCCCCAAGTCCAAGAAAACTTGGTTTTAGAAGCTCCAGGGCACTTGGTTTGCTATCTATGATACTTTCCAATATAGAATCTGCATCATCTACCATTGCAATAATCCGGGTAGTGTATTAGTTTCACTTCTCAATTATCACCATTCCAGCCTCCGCCGCAGTCAGATTCACTCCTCCATCACTCACACTGTTTGAACAATTTGTACCACCAAGGTCGCAATGGAGGCTGTTGTGTTTGGCGCACCTGGCTAAACACACAAAACTCTCAGCGATGGAGGCTCAAGAGGCTTTTTTTGAGTGCTTAAACCTCCATTTGGAGTAATTTCAATGGCAAAATGAGGTGTTGAAAAGCGATGCTGGATTGATTTTCAAATTAACTTGATAAAAGGGAATCCTAAAAGTGCAAATAGTACTTGCCTACTCAGCAACTTCATACAAAATTCGCAGCTTTGATAAATTGCTAGAATCGTCTTATTATCTCTGATTTTTAAGTTTATCGGCAAAATTTATTACATTCTTTTATAGTATTATGAGTGACTTAGATCAAGCGGACTATTTGTAAGTGCATCTCTCCCTTTATCAGCGTCCCTTTATTGTCGTCTTGCTGCACTTCCATGTTTGAGCCGTGCAAATCAATCGCAGCATCAGGGAGTTTATGACAGACGACAATCGGAGCGAGCAATATTAGGGGCTTCGGGAGGACGACCCGGAACGTGTGATCAATGAAGCTCGAAGATAGCAGGGTTCTGCTCATGCTGTCAAACTCAGTGTGCTAAGTCGTTTATTCTGTATTAAAAGCATATGAATTCATTGAGTAACTTCATGTATTTTCAATTGATTTTTGTAGTACATTAGAGCATCTATTACATGACACACACTGATGATTCAAACTTATGGATATCTCGAGCAAATAACGATGTCCCTCATGGTTTTTTTAAATGGTATATATCATTCTAATTCAATCTGAAATATTTCTGATGATTCAAATTTCTTAATCAGTTCCTTTGAGTTCAAGTTAGACAGATTACACTGTAAATCTTTTAAAGAGTGTCTGATTTATGAATAAATTCACATATGAATTTTATTTTTATTCACATATTCTCTTGCTGAAACAAATGTAAAGAAGTGGCATTCCCAAATGATTAGAACACGCCAAATTGTTTACAAATAAAAGCCCTGCTGCCTCACATCTGACATTTGCTAAATGTCCGACCAACACGCAAGCCAAGACTTAACATGAGGTGTGGCACATTGCTGCCGATATCGCCACTTTCAAATAGAATCTTGCAAAGTCAATTTACATTTAGTGGTAGAAGCTGTCTTTTAAGGTAACCTTAGGACTGACTTCAAGTGGCCTGAATAGGGAGGTGGTCTTGTTATGAAGACTTGTTACATCCAATGATGATCTTAATTAAGTGGTGGTCTTATTTGGAGGTTCTACTGTACATCATAAAAGTGAACACTCTTCTTAAAGGCAATAATCTTGATATTGGAGTCTACATCTCAGCAAATGGAAGGCCTTTGTTTTACAGCTATCCGAGGCATACATTTGGCTGGCGTAAGAACATTACTCAGCCGTAGGGGCTCCAGCGTAATGCGGACTTATTACATTCTAATGCACTACTCTAGTGCGTCTTTTTGCTCTCACGATACTGAGGCTTAATGCTGTGTTTTAGTGTATGTTGGGTTTGTCACGCACAGCTCGGGTTTAGCACGAGAATTTTCTCTTAGTCCTGCTGGGCCAACTTAACAGATTTCAATCTGTCTTTATCTGTAAAATTCTGCAATCTTTTTTGTCCAATGTACATATCATGCGTGGCAAGAGTCTTAGCATTTTTCTCATATCAGTCTGACTTTTGTGTGCCAACTTTATGGAAATCCAATGCGCAGTGTTTCATATACAACTTTATAGATTTAGCGGCTCAAACTTTTATGTTTCGGAATTTAACCCTTTACCTGCTGATTAGTCATTGATGCATGCTATTGCAGGCAAGAATAAAGCCTAGATTAAGCTCAAGTTTACTGTAAATGATGGTTTATTTGTCCCAAGACATAGAGTGTCAATCACACATCCATTGTGTTAAATTTGAGCTTATTTTAGGCTTTACTTTAAGCTGTATTAGTAGGACAATTCACAATGTCAGCCCTCAAAGGGTTAACGCATCATTCGCGTTATGGCCGAGCTGGTTTATTTATCCAAGTGGTTCTTTTCGTGGCTCAATTTCGCTAACAGATTTTCCACAACCTGCTCCATGGCTGGAATGGTATCTGCAGACCTTAATAGAGCTCTGAAATCAGGATAAAACATGCCCATTAGCAAACAGAGAGCTTCATGTAGTGCAGGTGTAGGTGTATATATTGTCCATTTAATAGCAACAGGTTTTCAAAGATTGAGATCTCTCACTTAACAGTTCTTCAAGGTTGGCCAACATGTGGAAAACAATGACATTTCCTAGGTAAATCGCAGTGTTTAAGCCTAGCATGGGAAATGGTAGAGACAACAGGTTCTCAGTCAATTTACAACTGACTTGTGAAGGCACTCTACACAATTACCACGGACATTTGGTAGGCCAGTCAGCTTTGATGGCAGGGACCAGAACTTATGAGGTTTAATAAGAAAGTCTTACTCACTATGAATAGCATGTATGTACGCATGACCAATAGTGAACTCTTTCCACCATACACCTCAACATGATCGAGCATTCTACTCACATTCACCCACTTCCTATTGGATAAGTCATAGAGAGATAGAGAGATGAATTGCCCCCAATTTATGTATTCTCGCGCCGTGTAATCTGGCAGTGATAACTCCGATGTAACCTGACGGCCGTGATAACACATCAAAGAAGCGTGGCTCTGAGGTCGCGGGCCAGATCACTCGGGCCACCACAGAGTTATGGTGCAGTGGGCAGAGGTCAGGTGTACAACATGTACGTATGTGCGTGTATATTTGTATGGTTGGACAAGTAAGTGTAAGATTTACTCATTGTGCATATGGCTGTGGGTAGGGCTCTGGTTAGCATGTTTCAGAGTTTATGTATTAGATATGGTTAGATAAATGAGACGAGATTTACCAGTTGGGCAATGAGCCCCGAAAGCAAGTTTATGGCATGTGTTTTTGAATACATGGCTCAATATTTGATGTTTTGTACTGTGCTTTATTTTTATACATCAAACTTTTGGCAGAACTCTAATATGAATAAATTCACACAAACATTACAATATTAGATACAGAAGTTGATATTGAATGTGAATTAGCGAGTCCAGGTGAATGAAAAAAGATTTCTTTGAACAATGCACTTTATTTGCTCCTATTCCTGAGCACATGACCTGTAGGAACCATCAGTACAGCACTAAGTAGGAGCTCTCTGCCATTAGGGCAGAACGAGCTTGTAAACCGGCGGGATTTCATGTTCTGTCCAAAGGATTTCCTCCAAATATCTGTGTCTTACCTCAGAATCGTATTTCCTAGTGTACATGCATTGAATTGAACATCTTTTCTAAGACCATCTCATGGGTGGCCTCAAGTGGTCTCAATAGAGAGGTCGTCTTGTATCAGAGGTTCATGGTAATCTCTTTATGAAGGTTTGAAACCACAAAGAAGTAGTCTTACTTTAGAGGTGGTCTCTTTATACAGGTGTTGTCTTTATTGGAAGTTATATGATACTTTTTAATTTTTTTTCCTGAAATTGATACTTTTTAATTACTTTTTTCCTGAAATTAGATGGTCATATTTTGGTTTGTCAATAAAACTTCTTTAGTTTTAGGATCTAGAACCTTGCACAGTGCATATTTGAGTTAGCAAATCATGCCAATCACTTAACGATACATCTGACCACAAGCTTTCATCTTATGTGTACCATTCAATGTAGTTTGTGAATGGGCCACATATGTATGTTTGAAATGATATTGATATTTCCACACAGCTGATGGACATGTAAAGACTGAAGTTTTTATCATAAAATTATATACTGGCTGAATATAGTTGAATTTCTGGGATTGATCACATGACCTCATTTCAATTCTGGGATTAAAAGCCTGTGGTTGGTCACATTTTTAATGAGCATTAGTTATGCTTCAGAGGTCTGTTGACATCTGATACTCACAGTGTTAGAATCAGGTTTTCACCGTTGTATTTCTCATCTGCTGGAATAATTGAGAGATGAACATTCGTGACTGTGAGACAAGAGCTTTACCTTGATAGTGAACAGATGACTGGAGATTGCAGCAGTAGATGTCAAAGGCCTAGAGCATTAGCCTTGTTGTATCTATGTCAGCGGGTACATGGAGACATCAGCATTGTGTCTGTCATTTCTCCAACATTCCATACCACCAAAACTCTCGGATCAAGTATATGACTGGGGACGGATTCATCTTTCAGCCATCCAATATCTTTAGGCTCCTGTACAGTGTAAGCTCCGATTACAGGAGAACTTCTATTAAGACCACCTGTGGTCTGCCTTCCAGTGGTCTCAGTGAGTAGGTGGTCTCTTTATGGAGGTTCATGGTGGTCTCTCTATAGAGGTTTGGAGCTAATAAAGATGGTCTTATTACAGTGGTAGTCGATGTATAATGGTGGTCTTATTTGCACTTACTGCACTTCCTCCTCCATCGATAAAAACAATTCTAAGACCATTTTCTTGCAAACCTTGATGTCCCTAAATCAACCACCTCTCTACTGTGACCACTCGAGGCCAGTTCCCTGGGTGATCTTACAATGTTTATGACTTAGATAAAATCCACAGTTTTGTTCATCTATTGATTTCTGATCCTGATCAGCCAATTGTACATGGTAATCAGGGTCACACAGTGCACACTTTCTACAGTTGAACCTCTAATAAAGACCACGTCCTTAAAGAAGCCAACTGTATAATAAGACTATTTATCTTTGATTCATGCAGTCATAAAGAGACCATCACGAATCTCCATAACGAGACCACTTCTCTATAGAGACCACTTGTGGCCAGTTCCCGGTTGGTCTCAATAGAGAGGTTCCAGTGTATATCAGGTTCACTCAGTGCCTTGTGTCTATGATGATCTGGGCAAGAATCTGGATCGTAATGCGGATCAGAATGTGGATCGTCACGGTGGATGGTGGTGGCCATGCCACACTGACCACCCACTGACCACCACTAGTGACCGCTCACTGGGTTAATCACCTCCTCAATCACTCCATGTTGCTGGTTCTACCTGCTGCATCATGCACATTCTGATGTCTTGATCATTCCTTGTAATCACCAACAATGTTGATCATTCTATTAGTGTTGTCGTACTCCCTACAGCTAGTTCACAGTTATATGTACAATTTGTGTGTCACTGACATCACGGAAGTGATTTTGAACATTCGGTATTCTACTGTACCTGTGTGATGTTTTGTGATGTATTTTTGTATTCGTTCCACAGTACTGAACTATGCATTAGGTTTTGATGCTGCATGTCTTGTGTTTTATACAGTAGAATCACTCTAATAAGACCACTTGGGTGGCCTTAAGTGGTCTCAATAAAAAGGTAGTCTCTTTATCGAGGTATTGGATCACGAAAAAGGGTGTTTTAATGAGTTGGTCTGTGAATAGGCGTGGTCTCAATTTAAGTTTGCGCTGTTTAGAAATGGACATTGCATGTTTGTACTGTGATGAAACCGACTTTACGACTTTTATATGGTCGACTCTAGCGGAGAAAGGACTGATTTTGTGCAGTCAATAAGGCTCAGAGTGGATGTGGTCGGTAACTATCCCGTTAGTGGCCATGTTATTTGCTGCCTTTTACACGATTGACTCGTGGAAATGTGGCTCTTGATTTTTGTGTGTTCTATTGAATATTCACAGCAGAAACTTGTTATCTCGAAGCTGTAGGAATGACAGTAAAATGATGTAAAATGGCCAATATTCTAGACAACCATCTGATATGTTCATAGCGCAGTCAGATAAAAGGGAAATGAAACTAATCTAAGGTGGTCTCTTTATGGATGTGGTCTTTATTCAGGTAGTCTTTCTAAAAAGTTTCTATAGAGTTTATCTTCAAAGTTTCACTATAAATTGAGCAGCAGCATTGAGCGCTGACCACTGAGACACGGAGCGGTCATCTGGCGGTCATCAGAGCCACTTTGGGGCGTCCCGCGCGCGTCTCATACGGTGATTACAGCGACATCCGGCCAGTCACTGTGATAGTCGCGCTCCCAACAGGGCAATGGGTCATTACATGGGCTAAAAGTGGCATCAAGAACTTGACAAGAAGTTTGAACGTTCATTCTCTGGACATAAGACATTCACATTTCTTCAATGTCAGTTTTATGTTTTAAAAGTGGTGCACAAATGTAAAAATGTATCAAAAAGTAACATAGAAACTTGGCACACATTAATATGCAGTTATACTTCTCTCTTTTTTATGGCAAGCAAGCTCCTACCCACTATATTGACATAGTTGAAGGCATCTGCTTCCATTTGACTATATCAAGTGGCCCAGATGGGACACAAACTCACGACCTCAAGGTTGTGAGACCAGAATGATACAATCATCCCAAGCAGCGAGCTGCCATAGAAAAGAGGAGAGAAGAATATAATTGTCTCCACAAGCAAACTTGGAAAAACATAATATGCAGTTAATAGACCTGTTTAACTTAACTTCAAGGGCGTCATTAGAAGATTGTTATTGGATATTTCAACTGATGAGAAATAACACAAAGAGAAAAGGTTATTTGCTCAGGTTCTACATAACTTTGCATTATTTGAGCTGTTTAAATGTCCACCCTCTGTAGGGCCTAATGGAGCGTTATCTGCTGTTCACTTTATGTCGTCTTTTGATGCTCGTAAATAAGCCGGTGTCGTCTCGATTGGACATCATGGACATTTTATGACTGTTTCAGGGATTCAATTTCTTTCTGTGTACTAAAAAGCTGCTTCACGATATAATACACTTAGGAATTATATATGTGTGGTGTACTTGTCTTGTTATTACCAATTTAAAGTGAGATGTTGTTAATGCAAAATTTCTACATTTTATACAGTTGAAGCCATGCAATCAACAGGCACTGGCACGCTTCAAACATACACATACCGTTATATTGATCTACGATTTCATTCACATCTCATAATATCAAGCTTATTTCTCTAACAATAGACATAGCTCAAGGCACGTTTTAACACAAGGTTTTAAGACCTAATGAATAGAGCTAGCAAAGACACGATTAGAGACGAGCCCCCCAAGTCATCATGCATCGTTATATAAAGTTCGTGGTTGATTATTTTACCTCGCAGACCGTGTTCTAGTGGGTATTAACGTTGCGTGTTTAGTGCTTCACACAATATATTATAAGAATGTGTTGAACATTGGTGGACAGATATTTTGTTCTAGTTGGTGTTACTGCGGTGTTTGGTGCATATGTTATCACTGTTTTGTACGTACGTGTATGTTATCCCTCTGATTTGTGTTGCAGGGACCTGAGCCAGAACGAGATCTCACGGATTGAGCCGGGCGCCTTCCTGGGACTCAGTCAGCTCACCAAACTGTGAGTATTATTTTGTGTGTGTGGGGGGGGGGAGCTTGAAAATCCGGAGTGCTCTTATAAGGGTAGCCTGGAAAATAGGTAGTAATTTTAAGGGAGGTGGTGGGGGGCTGAAATCTACAAATTTAGGCGGGGAACTGAAATTCATATCGTAATGGTTCCATACTCCTGATCTTTGTTGGTATGCAACACAACAAATTCCATGTATGTCGCCAGCAGCGGCTCCACATCTCCACTGCCTAACACGTCACTGACAACCCTCGTCCCAGTGTCTACAAATTATGAGCACAGTCTCTTTAAAAACTCAGCTCCATATGAAGAACTGTCTCTAATGTCCAGGCGCATTTAGACCTAAGTGCCTGGGCTCATGGATCAGTGCTTATGTTGTATTCCAAATCGTGGACAAATCTCTGTCACACCTGCATTTCATACAGACGCCGCATATTTCTACACTAAACTGTAACGAGATTACGCACAACACAGAACGAATAACACCCATTTGTCGCCAAAACACTTTATTATGTTTTCTAAATGGTTAACACATTGATAGGAGTTTCGTGTTAAAGCATAATGCAGGTATTAGTGGTACAGTAGAACCTCCAATTAAGACCACCTCTATGTTGAGACTACTTCTATAATAAGACCATTTCTCATGATCCCAAGCCTTTCAGACAGTGCACCATAAGGCTCCATAAAGAGACCACCTCCCTATTGAGACCACCAGGGCCCGTTGTCTCATGAGTGTTCCTAATATAGAGGTTCTGCTGTGGTTTGTTTGGCCCCCACGCCGCCACATTACAATGGCTGGTCCCTCCATCATTATGCTCGTACATTCACCAACATTATTGCTGTCATAATATTGGCTACGACGACGCGTAATTAAGTGTCGCAGAAATGTCTTACAAGAAATAGGCGGCCCGAGTTGGAATGAAGTCACAGTTTTTGCCTATGTTTTTTTATACGTCTACCTGGAAATGGGTTTCTTTGTGAATATGCGTTCTAATGTTTTGAGCTGTTTTTTTAATCAATATTATCAAATTTTACAACAGATGAAGAAACTGTGTAAGTTTGTGTTAGGTTTTATCATATTTTGACAATTTTAGCTTGGCTAAAATAGAATTTACTTGAAAATGGAGCTTGCAAAAAGATAACCTGCAAACATCTTTATTACTTTGATGATGAATTCTTTGGCTTGATAAGTTTGCAAAAGAACAGCAACACCACAAATGAAACCATATGCTACATACCAAATACATAGAGTTATAATGAATTCTTTTGAAATGAGAACATAAAGTGGGTTCAAGTTGCATCTTTACATGTGTAATCCTGCTTTGTGAAGCATTTACAGTAGAAACTCAAATTAAGACCGCCTCTATAAAGAAACTACCTCTATAAAAATACCATTTCTTTCGTTCCTAAGTATTCATAAAGATTGCAACCCTTACCTCCAAAAAAAGACCACCTCTGTATAAAGACTAATTGAGGCCAGTCCTGCCGGAGGTCTTGATAGAGAGGTTCCACTATAGCTATCTTTCTGCGTTATCATGCAACATTAGAGCCTTTCACTACGCTCGTTAGAGGCGGATCCTTTGTGTAAGTCGCTGAGTTGGTGATGAAGAAGCTGAACAGAAGCAGTGAACTTTATAGATTCATTTTTTAAAGCATCTTTCTTCGTCTTTAGATACAAAAATAATGTAATTGGCTATACAATTAGCATTAGATGAAATAGTCTTTAAGATAAGTGTCATTTTAGCGTATTTTTCACCACAAACTTATAGCAGCATAACCAGAACAATAAACTTCATTTTGTACATCATCTATTACAGACATCTACTAATCCCTCATAAACACAAGACTCAACCATGAGGCTCGTAAGAATAAATAGATTACGTTAGGAAGCTCTACTCCTTGTTATGGCCGAGGGGATTGTGATGAAGAAAATTAAACCAATATGTCATGATTTACAGCCTCTCCCCTAAAACCTGTCTGACATATGGTTAGATGGAGGCTCATATACCTGACTTCCTGTTTCAGCGACCTCTGACCTTTGACCCTGTGTTTCAGCGACCTCTCTGACCTTTGACCATGTGTTTAAGCGACCTCTGACCCTGTGTGTCAGTGACCTTTCTGACCTTTGACCCTGTGTATCAGCCAACTCTCTGACCTTTGACCCTGTGTTTCAGCGACCTGTCTGACAATCAGCTGTCTGCTGTGAACGGCTCCATGTTCCAGGGCCTGTCCAGCCTGCAGCGCCTGTGAGTATCAGATATAGCTCCGTGCACGACCATCCACAGGCATGCGGACTAAAGGCTGAAACTTTGTCAATTTAGGGATGGGCGTTTACATTTATTTGTATAAATTATTTACATGGGAATGTCAATGGTCCAGATTTTGGGGTGGAGCGGTGGATGGTTGTTTATGGTGGTCACACACATGTTAGTTATATATATGTACTTTCATTGGAGTTGAAGAATGTGTTATATAAATGCAGTCATCCCATGACCATAGCAACATAATCGTAATGTGTAACTTTAAGTATTGATCTTGCCTCAATACAGGCTTCAAAGCAGGGTATGAAACGTGTTAAAATTTGCGCATGAAAAGTGTGCGGCGCTCACAAAAAGTATCCGGCCTTTATCTATGTTTCTGTTGAAGCCTGTCCACTGGTTAGTGAACGTTTGAAACCAAACGGGGCATCGGGTAGCCTCTTATTTCATACCCTGCTTCAAGACCTGAACGTCTATCTCATTACGGCATGATGACGATGGAGAGAATGAGACAAGTGGTGCATGAGCGTCAGTCTCATTAGGCTACGTCGTTATCTTGTAATTGGTGTTAAAGTTGTGACAGCTTATGTGACAGGAGCAGCCGTGATTTCTAATGGGGGTTTTAGATATGTCCTGTAAGTGTGTGCCCAATAAACTCTTTATTTCTACTCTCACTGTTATATGAAGCAAGCTCCTATGACTGAATGGACATAGTCAAATGGAAGCTATGTCTTCAGCTATGTCAATACAGTGGTAGGAGCTTGCTTAACAGTGAGAGTAGAATTGAATTCACAAGCAAACTTTTGGAAAATATATATACAGTTGTTCATAAATACTTTATTTTTGTGTGTCAGGGTTTGATACATACTGGAAATAGCGAGATAGATGTTACAGCTATTGCTGCTCACTGCTGCTCGTACTTCTTGTGATAGTTCACTGAGATAGCTGACTGGTGCTTCATGTAAACATTAACACAGAAGTCCAAGTTCTAAAAAAAAGAAAAAGAAAAAAAAATAAGTAAAAAGAAAAGAAAAAAAAGAAGTCCAAGTTCTATGTAACATCTCCAAAATTGTAAGCATAAGTTAGCAGCACACTTCAAAAAGCACAAGTCAACGGAAATGACTGTAATATATATCTCATAGTAGGTTTTGAGTATTGTCACCAGGGTGAACTTTGTGAATGGTACTGGGATTTTTATCTAGCTGTTGAAATAAGAGTTGTTATAATATAATGAGTATGATTTGTACCTGCTTGCCTGTACAGTGTATTATTGGGTAACTGCAAGTCTTGATGAACTGGAAATGTGATTGACAATACGTTATATCTCATTATCGCTGACTAACCACTTGTCAGCGATTGTGTCCTAGAGAGCTGGTGCTGATTTACAATTACGCGTAATGGCAGGAATTCCTGTATATCACTGTGTGGCGTCCATGTCCAGATTCTCCACATCACCCAGTCTGCTGTTATCTCTCATTACCACTCAGTCCCTGTTTTACAGTAGAAGTCAACAAATGTATGTTTGTGTTGGGTTTCATCATTCAGATTCATGATAAACTAATTAGATACTTTTTGGATTGCCACCATGGTCATGTAACCTATTGAGAGGATTTTCGCATTAGGCCCGATGAAACTCCTGGGATGAGAGTGAAAGCGTAGACAAAATGACAGATTCCAATGTTCAAAGTTGTTGTCACTTTAGGAGATTGTTGACTATGAACAAGCATAACTACTTTTGCAATAGAAGCTGTGTCACTCAAAAGTCGTCAACTTCCATTTGGTTGTCTCAGAAGAAGGTTTTATTGAATGTTGTACCCTTGTTTCGAACGTATGGGGTTTCTAACTTTCATGAAATACGACTTTCTGACTGATTGTATGCGCTGTCAATGGCAGTTTCTACAGTTTCCAATATGACATTTGATTGTGTGTCTGACGCATATTAGTACATCATATTACAGATTCCTCTCGCTGAATTACACGTAATTGGATTTTACCACCAACAAGTTGCTCTCTTCCGCACCAATTTGAGCTGGTTGTACGACGCTGTTTCGCTCGTGCCTTCATCTTCCTTCCGTTAAAATGAGAGAATTGCGGTGACCTTGTCAGCACCCAGTAGCATTATTCCTTATTTAGTTGTTTTATTGAAAGCCTCACAGCATCTTCAATGTCAAACTGATTTTCTCGAAAAGGAGAAAATGCGTGTGCACCGTAATTCCATTTCACGACAAGTGTCGGTCGTATCGTTTTGGTCAGATCAATATGCAGTATGAAGACAACGAAATGCACAATATTTGAGCAATTTTAGAATTTTCCCTGGTTCAATGCCTGAAACTTTCCCCTTCAGTTGGCAGTGTGCTCTGATTGGAGGAAATGAGGTCACGGTTCACAGGTTTGATGCTACTATCTCGAGATCCGGCTCATTGGTGGCGAAAATCATGTCAAGTCCAATCAGATTCTCTGTTCAGCTGCTTTTGACAGTTTGAGCAGAATCATCCAGATTGTGTTTTATTTTACAGTTACACCTTTTTAGAGTAACTGAAACATTAAGGGAGAAAATGAAAAATTCAAGTTACCAAAATTTCAAATTATGAGAGCAAACTTTTGATATGAAGTATCATAAAGAGAAAGGGTCTTTTGCTTCAGTTATCTTCAAAATTGACTGCTCAGACTTTGAAATGGGCAGGGTCTACATTACTGTAGTCTGTGTACTAGGATAAGACTATGTATCACAAACTGAAGTACAGTAAAAATTGCTAAAATAAATAGAGAATAAGACTGTCATATTGACGCATACATAACTTGTCTCTCAATGCAAAAAAGTCGCTCGTTTTTCATTGACCATTTTCGTTGAGAAGACACTGACAGCAATATCAACATCATCAATCGTCAGGGGCGAATATTCAATTCGCAAGTGAAAAATGTCACACGATGCACTATATGTGAAACCAAAGGCAACAGAATCATTTTTGTGCACTGCCAAACATGTCTTTTCAATAGATATGAAAAGTCATTTGATTTCTGAATGAAAAGTTTTCTTTTTTCCCACTATTTCGCGAACTAACATACTGGTAGTTATGTCCACAAAGCCTGATGCTGGTGCCTGTGGTGAAATAACCATAAACTGACAGTACAACATCAAACAACTAGCTTTACGACATGCAGTCCTCTTATTGGATTACCAACATACTCAATGCAATATGAATGAAATGCAGTACAGTGGGATGTGGTTATCTCATGATGTGCTAACTCAAATTTATTGGATAACTCATCAATCATTTCCCATTGTGTTGCTTTACATTATTGATCCTCCAATTGCTCGAGTGTTTGGATGACTTAATTTCTTACTCATTCCCTTCAAATTTGGGTTCAACTGGTCCAACCATAATCTGAAGCTGATATTGCAATAGAGAACAACTTGTCTTAGAGAGCAGGCATCTTATGATTGGATTGTGAAGATGCGTCAGTAATTGACAGACATGTCATTTGTGGAGCAACTGTAGCAATTAGTTGCTGATGGAGCTTTAATACCAGATGGCCAATATACATGCATTACCCCAATATCACGTGTGCTTATGTGGCTGAGCAGATAGGCAGTGGGAGTCACCATCAGAGGTTATGGGTTTGAATCCCAGTTGGTACTGGTGGTGGTTGTTGAGCAAACTCATCCTAAGCTGGTAATACATTTCTCCGTGGTACCTACACGATCAATAGGTACAGAACCGGTGTGAGTTATTATGACTTACCAGACTACGCTGCCCAGGTAGTTTAGAAAGAGAACGAGTCGGCAGCTAATTTGGATCTAGTTTGAATGGTGGAAAGTCGGCAGAGCGACAATCAAAGTGGACTGTGAAACTACAGTTTCGCTCGGTCATCCCAAACTTGAAGGTTTGCATAAAGAATTCAACCTATTTGAAATTTCAAGTCATCCTAAGGCCATCCTTTTTATATAAGTTGGATGACAAACCCGACGATGTGCCCTAATGAACCCCGATAAGTTAAAAAAATGACACTAACCACCTTTTATTTAATAATTGCCGACGATAATAAAAACAAAACAACTTTATTTTCTTCCCATCGCCGATCTGTCAAAAGATTTAGCACGAATCATATCGCGGGTCACATGACTTTTTCTTGCGATCTCCAGTAGTCGATTTTGGTTTCGTTTTCACGGCACAGGTCATTAGCATCGTTCAGCCAGACTCTTTATTATACTTGGCGGGTGCATGCGAGCACGAGTCTTGTTTAGCGAGACTACGCGGGACATTTGAATTTCTGAGCATGCGCACTTAAGACGGAAGTGTCATGTGCAATTTATTCTTCCTAAATAAGTAAGTTATTTTGATTTTCCGACGAGCATTCGGATCAGATTATTAGGATTATGTTACTAATGAATTACATATTCCAATATTTGAGAACCACAATTGACAAATACCACGGCAAGGTGTTTGACACAAAGAAATGCATCAAAATGCATACAGCTGAGCGATATTGAATGCCGATGTTAACCATGCGAGTTTGTTGTCTGTCGTTATACCGTATCTTAAGTAAAAAAGAAGAAAAACATTTTATTCTTTTTTTTTTCACGAGGCCCCCCTATCAATGATAAATTCCGTCTTTTTTTATATTATTCCCTCCCTGTCGCTTTTCGGAAGGAGGGTTTTTTAAAATTTGCCCTGCCCCCCTGTCAAATTTTTTGCGTACAAAAAATTCGTCATCCAACTTATTAAAAACCGATGGCCTAATGAATGATATTATATATAATAACGCAAAGAAAAATGCTTTTGGCTTGTATTATCCATCAATTCAGATGATTCGAGCTCGCGATAAGCAGGTCTTACTGTACAAACTCACACCACAAATGCGGGACTTTACTGTGGCGGAAATTGTCAATTCCATGATGGTTTTTTGAGCCCTCTCGCCAATGTAATTTTCAAACCCATTTTTGTGGCCACTAAGAGATAACATTGTTGGGGCGGTGTGGGAAATGTGCGGTTTGCAATTGCTTATATTTACTGTAACAATTTGGTTGCTTTATGCACAAGTAAAAAAACCCCTCTAATTGGTATATCCATTTGGCAGCTGTGGACAGGTACCAGTGGGTTGTGTGTTGTTTGGTGAAGCTGACAAAATATGCACAAGACGTGGTCACTTTGTGAAAGAGATAAGAGGTTGAAATATCACATCACAGTATGATTCCGTATACGACCATCCAAATGTCCATATACATTTACATTGAAAAATTGTCAATATTGGGGGTGGGCTTTTACATGAGTGTGCATTTACATTTAAATGCTTACAGTTAGATATGGTTCAAATCGTTGTGTGGGCCTTTACAAGACGATGGGCCTTTAGATGGTTCTATGCGAAATCAACCTGACTGCAAATGGACGTGTTTCTGTGTATTTTTCACTGTTAATGTTTGTTGTATTTGTGATTTGCTGCTCCTCACAATTCGCCGTCCTGATTTGTCTGTTCACAAGAGGCAGCCACTGAATTATGCAGTTTTATACTGTGCTAAATTGAATGTAAATGAGGAAAAGAAAATGTCACTGAGAAAAAGCAGCACTGGGTGTGTGTATTTTGTGTCACAGCTTGCCGCAGCAAATACCTGTAACATGGAACTTTACACAAAAGCTTGATTTTATGTTGTTCCTGGGGACACGTGCTGATGCGTTGTGTCTTGATGAATGCTCTATAAATGCGATAAAAAGATATTTTTTTGTCTGAATGAGTTTGATAATTTCCAGCTATACATGTATTGTTGATCAGAAAATTATTGCTTTTTGCAATTGGTTGAAACGTATTTCAAAATATAGGTGTTGGTTTTAGAAGAAACTTTTGTCTTGTTTCTAACACTATTTTCAGTAAATTACATAGTATATTATCAATGCTCTGGATGTCACTCTGTACCAAGGTGACTGTTATATCAAGTCATTAGACTTAAGACTCCAAGTCTAATGACGAAATTACACTTAATGATATATTTTGGACCAACAGGTATATGTTTGAGCAAATTTAGAACTTAACACAGCAGAAACAGAAGAAAAACCAAATGAAATAAGACCATATGCTGTATACCAAATCACCAGACTTTTATATACATGTAGATACATTCCCAAGTCCAAACAATGAAAGTCGTTAATTAAATTTATTATTCTCATCTCTCACAACACAAATTTTACCAACAGTTTGACAGTTTCGTCTGCTTCTGCAGACATTTTCAAAAACGCTACTGCGCATGTCAGGTCAAACGGTTAGGAAATTTTATGTTGTGACAGATGAAAATGCTAAATTTACACAATTACCAAAACGATGAACTCATTCAAGGATAATGAAAGTCGTTTGTGTTTCAGCGAGCTGGGAGGGAACCTGCTGCGGTCACTACCGGAGTCCACGGTCACTGCTCTTCCAGCCCTACACAAACTGTGAGTCCACACACCCTCTCTCATCTCTCTTTCCTCTTTTTCTCTTCTCCCTATATCTCTTGTCCCCCTTCCGCCTCTCTCTATTATTGTAATCCTTGGTGACCACACAGCTAGCTCTGCATTGGTTTTGAAAAGTATTTTTTTTTACTGATGCAACTTTTACAGCCAGATAACATGGACTTACACTGTTATGTGCAAACAGCAAACCTGGGTCATCATAGGTTCTCAGTTGTAGATGTTTGATGTAAACTATTACAGATTTCTTAATGAACTTTCCATTCATCTAGAATTAAAGCCAAATCACACCAATTGCAAGATATTGCCAAAATAAGTAATGTATTCAAATGTAATTCAAAGAATGTAGGCGCTTATATCCTTAGATCAGAAAAAGATATTTAACATGAGACCACATGCAGTTTACAGTATAAACTATATTAGTTAGAAAAAGATTCTTGTTTGTCTGATGAACTTATGAAATTTGATGACAATTTGGCAACTTTTGGAGTATTCTCTTTTTCTTTCTTCTTGATATGTCGTCGTGTATGTAGACTGATTTCAGTGTCAGTGTAGATATTTTCCCACCACAGCCTGCAGAGTCGTTACATCGATGCGTCTTTATTTACCCATATTCTCTCAATAACCTCTTTACAAGTCTGGGCGGTTTAATGCCATAATTCCCCATTTAGCCCCATTATAAAGGGTTTTGTTGCTGACTTACAGCGAGTTTTATTGTTATTTATTGACAGTGACCAGTTACTTGGGGTCATTTCACAGACAGTTTTACCACAATGGGACACGTTTAGAAGTCATGGTTTAAAGACCATTGTGTTGTCGTGTTAATCTGTTAAATGAATTCAGCATTAAAATGTTATGGTCCAAAGATGTTTAAATGTTTTCATATGATCCTCATTTTCCTATTGAAATTTTACATCCCTTGTCCCAATGGTATCTGTTAGCTATAATGTGTCTGAAGGGAGTTGAAACTTTGACTTGAGGTAACAGAAAGTTTTAGATAAGTAATATCCAAATAGCAATGTTCTACTGTAATATTTATTGAACATTTTAAACATTATTTCTTACCACCAAAAATGGTTTTCGTGTGCCACTGCGAGTATTAAATCAGTACCTAAAAATATAGTGCCATAGCCGAAGATATCAGACCCAAAAATATAATGTCATAAGTGTGACAGTGTCATATGATTTTTTTTTGATAATGCTAAGTCATAATGTTACTAAAGGATGATGTGAATTACCGTATACGACCATCCAAGCGCCCAGGCCGTTAAATTGAAATGTTCTCAAACTGGGGGGGTGGGCTGTTACACGAGAGTGCAGTTACTACATAATTTTTAAGGACATTTAAGGAAAACAAGGGGGAAGGGCTGTTACACAAGGGTGGGCACTTTGATGGTCATACACGGTAATGTCATAAGCGACATATGATGTTTTGGATAATGTTACTAGAGGATAATGTGAATTAAAGCAAAGAAAATTTTATCACGTAACAATAACCCCCTCTCCTCGGCAGTGACTTTGGGTCGGCGGTGCTGGTGTGCGACTGCCGGCTGGCGTGGGTGGTGCGGTGGTCGCGGGGGGACGCAGACCGCCGCGTGCCTGGCGCCACCAAGTGCGCGCTGCCCAGCGAGCTGAAGGGCGCCGCCGTGCGGGGGCTCAGGCGCCGAGACCTCCACTGTGGTGAGTACATAGACAAAACTGGGTGAGTTTGTAATATGAATTATGTCATCAGGTGAGTTCTTGGGTCATATCACTGCGAGCGCGAAAGGCGAGCCTGATGTGCCACAAGAACGAATCTGATGAAATAATTCATGTTACACAACTAGCCCGGTTTTGTATTTATCATTCTTTTCTAAACAATTACAACACTGTTTTAAAAAATGTAAAAAAGTAGTCCGACTGAGTACAAGCATGATAACCATGGTATCACCCCTCTTCTGGATCATGCTAACCAATAAAATTACATGAAAAAGAATGATAAATAACGCTCTCAGGCGCTGCGACCTCCACTGTGGTGAGTGCTCGGTACATGATGCGCCTCAGCAGGAACTAGTGTGCATTATGTACAAATATTATATTTCTTTTAGTTTAACTGGAACTTAGTGCGCATTATGAGACATTTTGCAGTGATTAACTGACATGTGTATCTTTCAATTCAAACAGCAAAACAAGAATTTTCTTGTCGTCATTTATAACTACCTTGATTCTTTCGTTCCTGTTCATGAAGTGGTCTTTAATGGAAGGCATCCATTTTCCGCATTTATAAGATTCAGATAGAATTGAGGTTTGTTACCACGTGATAGCTATGAAACAATCAAATCCTTAAGTTATCTGGACAGACCCTCATTATTCCTCATTTTAGGTTGTGGCCTGGGTGCCCAGTCTCTTTCTGAAACGTGCCCTCCAGTTAAAACAAATGTCTGTACATGAGGTCCGAAAATGCTTTGTGTACTTATTCAGTAGGATGTAAGGGTTGAGATTTTGGGCACATATGTTCAAGAGATCCCTAGTATACCCACTGTCAATGTGACTGTCATCCTAGAAATTATCAGCGAAAAGTAGCTTATGGAGCGCCGAGTTTTAGCTAAAATGGGTACATTTGTGGCACTCTGCTTTTTCACAGCTCTCAAATCACCATCACTGGCACTAATTCTAGTTTAAACAGAATAGCGACGTGTAGAAGGGAGTGAACAGACGTGTTTACGACTGTAGCTGCATGGTTTAATGTTATCCTGCCAATTAGTCGCCACCGTTTAACTCTAGTGCTGCCTATGTTTGCCGTTGAACCCTTTACTTCATGATGTCTATTACTGCAGTCTGCAGTGCATAAAGCCTAAAATAAGCTGAAGTTTACCGAGATGGGTGTGTGATTTACCTGAGCTCAGTAGTGAAGGTGAATCAGATATCCTTCGTGCTAAATTTGAGTTTATTTTATACTTTATCCTAGGTTGCAAAAGTAGTATAGTAAAACTACTAAATAGGTGATCTCTTCATATAACTTCACAGTGGTCACTTTATGAAAGTGTGAGACTGAAAAAAGGTCTTGTTACAGAGGTGGTCTCTGTAAAGGTTTCCTGTTTTCCATCCTCAGCTGGACAGCTGGGTTCCTGTTCTCCTCAGCTGGAGGTTTATAGACAGTCATTAGAGCCACAAGCTTGTGGACAGCCTCCGTCCACTCAGTATTTTAATGCCCGGTGGCTGCTTTTAACCTGCCCGATGAGGTACTCACTGAGTAACACGATGTAGGGAAGTTATGGCTTCTTCCCTCGTCTAGTTTTCTGTATGGGTTTGCTCTTTATCTGTAGGATATATAGCGTTGAAATTTCTACACATATATAGCTATTTCATCAAACTCAGTCAAATACATTGTAAAGCAAATGGCACATTGCGCCCATATGTACCATGGCTACACTTTGATCACATTTCTCATCTTGTGGTACATCAACGTATATCAATCATTACATTTAACAAAAAATCCGATGCGATGTAAAGAATAGAAATGCTTCATGATAGCAACATTTTGATAAACTATGCCAAGTATGGAACTTCCAGGTATTATAGAAAAACATACCCGTGGAAAATGTACATTGTATGGTAAAATTCAGTATATACCACGAACATATTGCAGGAGTCTTGACACCCCAGCGTTACGCGCCATGATAGAGCTGATGTTGGTCTGGGCAGAGTGTGCATGATTTAGCTCTGCTGTGGCTGGGATGGGCGAGGGGGAGTCGTCACAATTGATTACCGCCCATATTTCCCCCGTGCCTCATCCGTCCCAATACCAGACGTGATTTGTTTGCGACATGCGAGGCTCGGACAAAAACAGAATCTATAGGAGGCATGTTGTAAGAGGACATTGTAATCCCCAGAGCCCAACCACAGCTGTGTGATCTACGTTAAATGAACAGAAACTGATGTGATGTGAATGTACGGATGGTAAATCCGGATGCTCCCACATATCTCCCTTAAAAAGGCTGGAGAATTTCAGTGACTGACACAAAAAGCTGTGGCCCGAACTGAGTTTCTAGTGACCTAGGGCCACCGGGCTGTGCTTGATATAGCTTAGGAAGAAAGTGGAAAATATCATTAGTTTTTGTGAGTGTACCAAAGCGCTGTTTACATTGCTGACTGGCGTATTGTGCGACATTGCTGCACTTGGATCGCCGAGAATGTAGGAGGCAGCATATTTGCTGCATGTTGCTGAATCTCGAGCCCTGAAAACATTAGTGTTGTTGTTGAGAATCCAGCACTTTGTGGGTTTCACCTTGAGATGGGAGCAGGTGCTACGCAGGTGCTTGTGTAAGGTGTTCTGATTTATTTTTTATTTTAAGGTATTGTACAAGGCAATGAAAATGCTTGCAAGCATTTTTATTTTGGAAAGCTGTTCAATAGAATCAAATGTGAATTGTCTTTTGTTGGTTTAGCTATTAGACTTGTCCAGTGCTACACTGATTATAATGCAGTAATTTCTTTTTAGGCTTTTGTATTGTAAAATGTGATCAGACCATATTGAATTGGCTAAAAGTTTAAGTTCTTAGTTTCCAGTTTAAGTTCATAGTTCAAAGTTTTAGAGAGAAATCATTGAAAAATCTTTTTTCTGTTAACACAATAATTTATAGTAAAAAATAATGCAACGGCTGTTACAAAAAAAATCTAACATAAGATAACATTCAAGAAGATTGCGCATACATCATTACATAATGATCATTTGAATTTATATGCCAGACGTTGACAAATCTGCGTGGGTAACTGTATAGCAGTGTGTCTGGGCGTGTATAGGGCCGAGTCTAAGAGACAATAGCACCGAGTGCAATAAGATATATGTGTAAAGACGACAGCAAATATTGAGAGATCGTCAGCCTCACCACTGCTATATTAAATTCCTCCTTTGTTGCTGTGCGAGCAAAAGATTTAACGGAAAAATGTGAATAATGTGATATGTATATTCTCATTTTAAACTGATATTATAAAAATCCATGTTCATATTAATTCATATGTTATAACTGTAACAGGTTGGGAATGTTGTAAGAATTTAGAAAAATTCCACTTTGTACGTATTTGCTCAATGATAGAAGAAAAGACCTGTAAAAAAGAATCATGGGACAAGCTCAATATTGATGTCATTTAAAACCAAATATCCAATTCCATTCTCATTTTTACAGAACAATAGTAACAGAATAAGCTCTGCTGTCCCTAAAAGCGCGTAAGCTCTCACAACGTTTTTTCATGACTATGACTTTTTAAGCATAAGCAGGGGAATTGCTGTAAGAAGCTGAAGGTGAGAAGCCGCGATAATCACCGTGAACCTGCGTATCACGCTGGCGCAGGGTGACGGCAGTGGGGAAAGGCTTCCGGCTTATTGAAAAATGGCTGCTACATTGGGCCAGTATGCACCACGGGGAGGAATTAGCTGTTCTTCGCACAAACATTTTACGGCAATTTAGGAGACATTTGTTTATATTTCGAAAAGTGTTTTGTTCTGTTTAATGGACTGCTATGTTTATTTTACAGAGTATTTTCTGAGATGAGATGGTTGTAAGCGTAATGCATTTGTATTTACTTAAAACACACCAGATTCACCACTAGAAGATGTCTGTTTCAATAGTGTGGCGAGGCACAAACAAAAATGCAATAATTTTAACAAAGCCAGGCGCATATATCCCAAATGTATGGTGTTTAGGAGAATTTTGCTTGATTTCTTGGGGTGACGTTGAATTGAGATATTTCCACCTTTTACCCCCCCCCCCTCTCCCACCCAATTCTGGTTCCACCACTGAAAGCAACTTCATTATCAACATTCAAGTATCAGAATAGCTCAGCATCTGGCTATGCTCATGTATTCCCCGGGGTGCAATTTGGTTATCGCCAGTCCCTGGTCATCACAATACAGCATCCAAGACTCGTCCCAGCTCGTGAAGCTCACTTCACATCTCCCTCTCATGCTGTGTAATGCTGCTCGATCACCACAGTGTGACCACCATCTATTGTCCACACACGGTGACACCAATTGAATAGAGACTATGAATTTAATAACAGCTCCCGTTCAGTACTGGTCATGTATGTGTATACCAGGAGTGCCATATAAACAGATGTCGGGCACTTCTAACTGCATGTGCATAGAGATGGAGAATCCTGCTACCTTCCATTGTCCCCTGCCTCCCCCTGACTGCAGGAAGCCTGTGTCTGTATGATCTATGTTTCTTGGCCACTTTCAGCCGCCAGTTGACAGTGACAAAAGTTAATTGTTGCGGCGACGTCCGCCTGTTATAGATAAAGCACCACTAACAAGACGTGGACAAGGCCATGGCGGTTTGACACATCGCTACCTTGTAAGGCTTCATGATAACGATTGGGCTCTCTGTCAGGTGGCATAATGCAAGGGCGCGATTTACGGCTGTATTGGCAGGTCTTGTGTATGATGGTGTAATCGAATACATAGGAACAGTTGAAATGAACATTATAAAGAGCAACATGCATGATGATACATGTGCATAGACTTTAAGTCGATGGATATCTTGCAACACAGCAAAATGAATATGTTTTCCTAGATTTACTCATATAGATATTTAAATACCACATGTTTTACAAATTATTCAATAGCACTTGTCAACACAAAGTGTATTTCTTTTTTTCTTCGCAAAAATACCATCAGGTAATGTTGTTTTTTTTAAACAAAAACGAGATTAGACCATGTAGACATGCCCATAAACTAACTCCTTTTATTGCAGAGTATAAATTGTGTTTATTCGCATATTACGCCCGAGTTTGCGCCAGTTAATGATCATTTGATTGCTGCATCCGCGGGGAATGAATGCACACAAAAAACGGAGCACAAATTCAACCTCTTAAGTGGTAATTTTCCCAATGGGGTAAACCGCTAATAACTGTGTGGGACTTCTTGTCTAATAATTAAAGTTAGAAACATATTGTAAATATCTTTATTATTTATGAATTTTATTTGGCAAGTTATTAGTAGTTTAGATTCTGCCACCAACAGTATTATTCTGCAATGTACATGTATTAAATCATATGAAAGATATTTTTCATGTGGAGGATTTTTGTGTATATTTTGAGGAGCAAAGTGTCTTGAATTCAGTGAGAAAATATATTTGATTGTCCAATCTTATCATGGTAAACGAAGTAATTGTGGATCCCTATTAGCTTCCCTTCGGCTGAATTGTTCAACTAAACAAAGTGCAAATTTACAATGTGGTTTCAAAACACTTTTGTATATTTGTGTTCAACTTACATTATTTGTTGTTTTTTTAATTGGGTAAAAAAATGTGTATTTGAATTGCAAATACCCATTAATAGAAAAATAAGAGGACAGTGTAATGTGATGTGCAGCTTTTTCTGTCTAAATGTTTAGACAGTTTTTTTTTTGTTTTGACTAAGTCAAGGCCGTTCTTTACTTTCCTTTTGCCTGCCAATTCACTCTGAGATGGCGAGACAAAAGGTGTTCAACATTTACGTATTTCTTACTGTTGGTTTCTTCGCCATATATCATCTATTTAATGGCACCGATTTAAAAGAACTTATTTGAAGTCCGTCCAAGAAGCTTACATGGTTTCTGTACATACACGATCTCGTAAATTTTAGCCTTTGGCAGCAGAAAGCTTTCTGTGATAGTGTTATGGAAGTTTTATTTTGAGACAGTCTGTTACCAACTGGAGAGATAACATTTGAAATGATTCTGTCCAATTTGTCTGACCTGCTTATGGCTTCAGATGTTATCTGGAATATTTTTGGAAATGTACATGTGCTTTTCATATTTATGTCACAGCTTGCAGTCTCTGGCTCCCTCAATCAAATAAATCAAAACATCAAAAGCAGATTTGCTCGCATGTTGGCAGAAATTACACCTGTTGACTTAATTAATTGCTTAATTACTACGTAATTAGACGTTGCTATGTAAAGTTTGTGAAGTAGTTGCATCAGAAAATGAATATAAAACAGAAAACGTTCATCTTTTGAAAATGAATATATAGATACTGAAATAAATGCAGAGAAAATAAGTTAACATGTATCAGTGAATAATGTGAATTGCACGTGTTTGGTAGATTTTAAAATATTAATGGCAAATTTGTAAACATCCCAACATGATTCAGCAAACTGCGTTCACTTTAACATTCATATCCACGGATTACCGACCATGTCTGATTGGTAAAAGGTAAAAGTTGAACATAATGAAACTTGTCAAATGCCTCAAATAAAGTAAAAGATGCAAAAACTGACACTGTTTTACCTATTCACTGATTCTGTACATAATTCATGATATCTTGTTACTCAAAATTAGATGGTAATAAAGGATGATTGTCATGATTGATTGATCTACATAAAATGAAGTCATCGGGTTTCTGTAATGCTAGAGTATTTGCCGTAAAATATTGCTGTTTTACGTGTTTACCACTCTATTAATCATCCAATAATATCAATTTCCAAGCCCTATGTGACTTTAAAAAAACAACAACTATGATATTGGTAAAATAGCCTTCAAAATCCAACAGCTATTTTCCCAAAATGAGACAAATTTAATGAGACACCATTTTAACATCTGCTTTGTCTTTCATTCAGCACCCAGAAACATAGAGCCATCTATAGTCAGTCTGTCAGTGACGGGTGACTTGTTTCAAGGTTTTTGTCCAAGTTGTTTTCACTTGTCTTTGAGTTGATCATGCTGTTGTGTTGAGTCGTTGATGCATGAGTGGATGAGAGGATGAGCACAAGTGAGCAGGAAATTTTAACATTGAGCTTGTTTGAAGAAAAAAGATGCATTTACATGAGAATTTTTTTTATGAAGTGTCAATATGCCAGGTGAAAGACTGCAATTTTTTTACCGTATTCCCACGCATAAAAGCCCATGGGCTTAACATCGAAGATGGGCTTAATGTTCGAATATTAGTCCATGGGCCAATAAGTGAGAATAAAAATATTTTTCCCTGCCAAAAAAATCGATGAAAATTGATAGTTACTTGCACCTTGAACCCAGATGAGTGACCAAAGACACGTGAAAACAACGTAACACACCTAAAGAAATCCTGTGCTCGTATGCGTACACATACGGTCATACCATGATCATGCTTTGGGCGATATTAGAAGCTCCGACACGTTTCACTATTGTCCATCAATGGTTCAGAATGAACATAGATATAAACCTTCGGCGGGAGCTTGAATCAATGTTTGAAGATATATATTTGTGTTAATCTGCATCTAGAATACACCCAAAGTGAGAATTAACAAATAATATATTTTTTCAAAACACTTTACCGGCATTGTTCTTGTTGCAAACGGAACGTGATTCTCTAGGAGCTTTCCACAACGCAACCTCGTTTTAATGCATTAGAAATCAATAGCGGACACGGACTTCGACTGTTAAATGCTTTCGGTATATCTCCAGTGCGTGAGTATGATTTATAATGGCGAACTTCCGGAGTTCAAATATTTATTAAATTAGGTTTGTACGATGTTACCATGCTATGAAAATTCTTGTGACAATGACGAATATGAAGACAGCATTGCTAGAAAAGATATGAAACTAATAATTACCATTGATGATTAAAGGAAAACATTGTGCACGTTGTCAAAAGTCAGTACACTCATCATCGCCCGCGTAGGTAGATTAGTACCGTACAGTAACACGTAATAACCCATGGTTAAGAAACTTGGTGGCTCTATATAGTCAAGTCCAATGCTTATTCATCGCCAAATAGGGGGTGGGCGTAGTATATGAATATACGCCCCTGGGCTTGTAAGTGGGAACTTTTTCCATTTTTAAAAGGTCCAAAAAGTGCTGTTTTCGGTTATACGCCCATGGGCTTTAATGCGCGGGAATACGGTACATTTTGTGTGTTACTGTTATGATTAATATATATGTATCGCATTTAATATGAGATTGAGCCCTCTTCCAAATAATACTAACACCTGACGTGCTCTCTACTTATATTATGAAAATTTGAAATCATAGAATCTTATGCACTGTGTGAATCACTTTGAACATACCGTCATGCAGTATTAATATCGATGATGAACAGCATACTGTGATATCGTCGCTCAGGGTAGGTGATAAAATGGGATTCTCGCGGCACGGTGTGTCATGTGCTTAATTCATCGGCATCAGCACCCTGAGGTTACGATGTCATCAATATACAGGCAGCCACAAAGTATCCTTATGAATATTGTGCTGTTTAGAATACGTAAATATGAATAAACTCACGTTGAATAGTGTTGAATTCATGTGAGAATCATTGCACAATTTGGACATTTTAAAAAGATATATATATATGTTCACAATTCTATTTTTTGCATCTAAACTGGGGATGAATGAGTGGGGCAGAAATTTGTGTCATTTGGTTCTGAGCGAAGTCAATTTTTATTCTCATATTTTATGTTAAAACTAATGTAAAACAGTCATTTGTATTACCTACTACCATGAAATCATGTTGCGGTTCTAAATTTCATTTTTAGAATCAATATTTTCTAATGAAATGCCAGGACTTAATTACTGAGACAACTATTTTATCATGTGTGACACATTGAGATGGCATGTTTCTCTTTATTCAGTGCCCTCTTTGCTGGTTCATAAATGTTGTTAGTTTGTGCCGAACTCAATCATTTGAAACTTTATCGTTGAATTTAATTGATTTTAATTTTGAAGCAGGTTTCAATGGTGTGTTTTTTCACCCAGTATTTTAGCACTGCTCCCACAGAGCGATGTTTGCCGCTCATTAGACACTATGTAAATTCGAGCCATTTATCTAAAACACCAATACAAACCTTTTGCATGTTTCAATCTGTATGAAAAACAAACTGATCGGATTTGTTTGTCATGGCCACGAATATTCGCACTTAATTTAACGCGAGTTCAGCGTTCATATGAAACAATTTTGAGCATGTTATTTGAAGCACGATGCAACAGACAGGCGGACACTATTTACGAATGAAAAGCCATTTGAGTGTCAATACATCGCTTATAAATTGGCCCCCAAACAAATAAGGAG
>CM032668.1:4315555-4332043 GCA_019095985.1 Streblospio benedicti
CTTTATTATTTATGAATTTTATTTTGGCAAGTTATTAGTAGTTTAGATTCTGCCACCAACAGTATTATTCTGCAATGTACATGTATTAAATCATATGAAAGATATTTTTCATGTGGAGGATTTTTGTGTATATTTTGAGGAGCAAAGTGTCTTGAATTCAGTGAGAAAATATATTTGATTGTCCAATCTTATCATGGTAAACGAAGTAATTGTGGATCCCTATTAGCTTCCCTTCGGCTGAATTGTTCAACTAAACAAAGTGCAAATTTACAATGTGGTTTCAAAACACTTTTGTATATTTGTGTTCAACTTACATTATTTGTTGTTTTTTTAATTGGGTAAAAAATGTGTGTTTGAATTGCAAATACCCATTAATAGAAAAAATAAGAGGACTGTGTAATGTGATGTGCAACTTTTTCTGTCTAAATGTTTAGACAGTTTTTTTCTTTTGACTAAGTCAAGGCCGTTCTTTACTTTCCTTTTGCCTGCCAATTCACTCTGAGATGGCGAGACAAAAGGTGTTCAACATTTACGTATTTCTTACTGTTGGTTTCTTCGCCATATATCATCTATTTAATGGCACCGATTTAAAAGAACTTATTTGAAGTCCGTCCAAGAAGCTTACATGGTTTCTGTACATACACGATCTCGTAAATTTTAGCCTTTGGCAGCAGAAAGCTTTCTGTGATAGTGTTATGGAAGTTTTATTTTGAGACAGTCTGTTACCAACTGGAGAGATAACATTTGAAATGATTCTGTCCAATTTGTCTGACCTGCTTATGGCTTCAGATGTTATCTGGAATATTTTTGGAAATGTACATGTGCTTTTCATATTTATGTCACAGCTTGCAGTCTCTGGCTCCCTCAATCAAATAAATCAAAACATCAAAAGCAGATTTGCTCGCATGTTGGCAGAAATTACACCTGTTGACTTAATTAATTGCTTAATTACTACGTAATTAGACGTTGCTATGTAAAGTTTGTGAAGTAGTTGCATCAGAAAATGAATATAAAACAGAAAACGTTCATCTTTTGAAAATGAATATATAGATACTGAAATAAATGCAGAGAAAATAAGTTAACATGTATCAGTGAATAATGTGAATTGCACGTGTTTGGTAGATTTTAAAATATTAATGGCAAATTTGTAAACATCCCAACATGATTCAGCAAACTGCGTTCACTTTAACATTCATATCCACGGATTACCGACCATGTCTGATTGGTAAAAGGTAAAAGTTGAACATAATGAAACTTGTCAAATGCCTCAAATAAAGTAAAAGATGCAAAAACTGACACTGTTTTACCTATTCACTGATTCTGTACATAATTCATGATATCTTGTTACTCAAAATTAGATGGTAATAAAGGATGATTGTCATGATTGATTGATCTACATAAAATGAAGTCATCGGGTTTCTGTAATGCTAGAGTATTTGCCGTAAAATATTGCTGTTTTACGTGTTTACCACTCTATTAATCATCCAATAATATCAATTTCCAAGCCCTATGTGACTTAAAAAAAAACAACAACAACTATGATATTGGTAAAATAGCCTTCAAAATCAACAGCTATTTTCCCAAAATGAGACAAATTTAATTAGACACCATTTTACCATCTGCTTTTGTCTTTCATTCAGCACCCAGAAACATAGAGCCATCTATTGTCAGTCTGTCAGTGATGGGTGACTTGTTTCAAGGTTTTTGTCAAGTTGTTTCACTTGTCTTTGAGTTGATCATGCTGTTGTGTTGAGTTGTTGATGCATGAGTGGATGAGAGGATGAGCACAGAGTGAGCAGCTGATTTAAACATTGAGCTTATTTGAAGAAAAAAAGATGCATTTACATGAGAATTTTTTTTTTATGAAGTATCAATATGCCAGGTGAGAGACTGCATTCTTTTTACATTTTGTGTGTCACTGTTATAATTATAATATATACGGCATCTAAATATGAGCATGAGCCCTCTTCCAAATAATACAAACACCTGACGTGCTCTGCTTATATTTTGAAAATTTGAAATCATAGAATCTTATGCAATGTGTGAATCACTTGGAACATACCGTCATGTGATATTAATATCGATGATGAACAGCATACTGTGATATCGTCGCTCAGGGTGGGTGATAAAATGGGGGATTTTTGCATCATGTGCTTAATTCATCCGGCATCAGCACCCTGAGGTTGCGATGCCATCAATATACAGGCAGCCACAAAGTATCCTTCTGAATATTGTGCTGTTTAGAATACTTAAATATGAATAAACTCAAGTTGAATAGTGTTGAATTAATGTGAGAATCATTGCACAATTTGGACATTTTAAAAAGAGATATATATGTTCACAATTCTATTTTTTGCATCTAAACTGGGGATGAATGAGTGGGGCAGAAATTTTGTGTCTTGGTTCTGAGCGAAGTCAATTTTTTTATTCTCATATTTTATGTTAAAACTAATGTAAAACTGTCATTTGTATTACCTACTACCATGAAATCATGTTGCGGTTCTAAATTTCATTTTTTAGAATCAATATTTTCTAATGAAATGCCAGGACTTAATTACTGAGACAACTATTTTATCATGTGTGACACATTGAGATGGCATGTTTCTCTTTATTCAGTGCCCTCTTTGCTGGTTCATAAATGTTGTTAGTTTGTGCCGAACTCAATCATTTGAAACTTTATCGTTGAATTTAATTGATTTTAATTTTGAAGCAGGTTTCAATGGTGTGTTTTTTCACCCAGTATTTTAGCACTGCTCCCACAGAGCGATGTTTGCCGCTCATTAGACACTATGTAAATTCGAGCCATTTATCTAAAACACCAATACAAACCTTTTGCATGTTTCAATCTGTATGAAAAACAAACTGATCGGATTTGTTTGTCATGGCCACGAATATTCGCACTTAATTTAACGCGAGTTCAGCGTTCATAAGGAATACCCTTTGAGCATGTTATTTGAAGCACGATGCAATGACAGGCGGACACTATTTACGGAATGTGAAAAGCCATTTGGAGTGTCAATACACGTTTATAAATTGGCCTCAAACAAATAAGAGACAGATTATTAGACATGGTTATAGTTTGTGCATCTTTATACATTAATGTCACTTTCAAAGGCAAACGATTTCGATGAACGAAATAGTAGAAATTGCAAAATACAGTAGGTAGAGTTTGTAGACTTTGGTGGTTGTTTTCTTTGGACTTTGGTCGTAATCTGACTTTTGTATTAAAAAAGCTACAATTGTCACACAGCTGGTTGTCTGTAGTAGACAAGTGATTGAATTTGTACGGCGCAGAACGTTTCTTTCATCTTTTGACTAATTAGTGGTCGTTATTGATTTCATTGTGTAAAGGTTCGTTTGCTCTCAGGCAAGCTAATATTTACCTCCCAGAAACACGATGATTTATATGTGGGACCTGTAGATTGGGAGCGTTTGACGTGCACAATAGTGTGGCTGTTGTTTGTGTGGTGACAGCACCTGTCTCATTAGCAGGCGACACACCGCTTTTGTGCGTCTGCTGCGTTGAATCGAAAGAGAGGCTTATTACCATACAGATGATTGAATTTGATGTACACAAGCCTTATGACATTTCTACACTAATCTGTGCTTCTTCATTGTTTACAAAAATACATTGCACATTTAATTCGTTGGGCTTTTTTGTAATATCTGTAGTTTTCTATCACGCGTAAAAAGAATCATTGTCTTGTAGTATTGACAATTTTCTAACACACATAAAAAGACATCAAACACGAGTCACCCAGATGCATTAGAATGTTTGGCAAATACACTGTAATTGGACATCATCAAATGTCATGTTTAAGTATCCAAAGAAAGTGCTACTTTGTCCTAACGAATGCTGCATTCAGTCAAATTCCAGCTTTAACAAGCTCACTGTGTATCACAGTTACTTTGTGCAAACTATTATTGCAGTTTGCATGTAGTTTTTATGCAGTTAGCTTTAAAAAGTCTATTTTATCAACCAAGTTTGATAACACACGGATCACATTTTGCTGTAAATAGACGGCAATCAACATTTGTAAATCTCTTGAAAATTTTCTTGTGAGAAAATATTCATCTCTAGTGTGACCACCTCCACGGTGACCAACTCAATTATGAAACAAGGGCCATAAATGGATCTATTTCACACATGTGCTTTTTATGCAAGAAGTTCTATCCCTTTTTAATATGGCGTATTTAGCACAACAATGGAAAAGTAGAGATTGGCATGTAGAAATTTATGTATAATGGTGAATTTGTTGTCGTTTTGGTGGTCGTGTAAACGGTCGTGTAGTTAAGAGCCTCTTTCTGGTGTCAGCATGGCAGATGTGTGACAGTATGTTGGTTTTACAGGAGCTTCACTGCATTCATCAGACAACTAATCATGACCCCATCTCACACAATCTGCTTTTCCAACATTGAATCGTTTAAACATTGTGCGTGATTTGTAAATGGATCCTGAACCTGGCTGTACCAATCACCAGATTAATGAATACGCGTATTAGATAAGAGCCATGGTTTAGTAGGTCTATTTAACAGAGATTCAGTACGTTTTTTCAGGCCTAATCCAATACCATCATACTAGTTACTATCATACACTATTTACATTGTGTAACATACTGGGTACCCATGCATTTTCTAGACCCTGAATGAGTAGAACGTCCGAGCTCTCCAAGTCCATGTGTGTCTCCCCAATTCAATACGATTTTGACCTAACCTTTGTTGAAAGTCAAATCTGTCTATAATCTTCAAGCTACATTGCCATTATTTCCAGACCAGCAGTCAGTAAAACTGCCTACCATCGACTGACGAGGTTGTGTTTGTTCCCCAGATCTCCTACCTACCATACCATCCCGTATGTTTCAGACCACGAGTCAGCAAAACTGTCTATGTTCAACTCATGTCTGTTCCCCAGATCACACACTCCCTCCCATGCACTGTATTATATACGACCCTTGCGTACATTTCCAGGGTCAGGATTAGGTGGAAAAGTGCTACTCGTCTCGTCAGCAGGACGAGTAACCATCACATATCTACTCGTCCTGCAAAACAATGTACGAATCCTCCTTGCACAAAGCTCTATATTTGTATGCCAAATTGACCAGAATTGCTACTCGTCAAAAGGACGAGTTACTAAGACATTCTACTCGTCCTCCACAAGGTTTTACTAGTCAACACGAGCGGATGACCAGTGGCTAATCCTCACCCTGCATTTTTTCAGACCACGAGTCAGTAAAACAATCTATGTTCAACTCACGTTTGTTCCCCACATCACACACTCCCTCCCATGCACTGTACTACATACCAGACCACCAGTCTGTAGAACTGCCTATCTTCCACTGACAAGGTCGTGTTTGTTTCCCATATCTCCTACCTACCCCACAATGATGTACTATATACGACCCGTGCGTACCTTTCAGACCATGAGTCCGTGGAGCTGGCGGTGTTCGAGCTGTCCCCGTCTGCTGACCAGGTGGTGTTCGCGGGTGACCGGCTGCCGCTGTCCTGCCGCGCGTCCGACCCCGGCGACCTCCTCGCCCCGGCCGGGCTGTTCTGGCTGCGGCCGCCAGCCCCTGGGGGCGGGGGGGACGAGGGGGAAGGGGAGGTGGTGAACGGCACCCAGCCCGGCGTCACTGTCACCACAAACACAGACACAGACACCAACACAGGTACGTCAACAGAGACAGACACAGACACTGACACACAGAGACACTGACACACAGAGACACAGGTAACCACACACACATAGGCAGATCCAGGTTTTTGGAAAAGGGGGGGGGAGCGCACTTACGGGATTTCATAAAAAACCTTATGAAAATGAAGTATTTTGGTGGGAAAAGGAGGGCGCGCGCCCCTTGTCCCCCCCCTGGATCCGCCTATGACACAGACACAGACACTAGTGAGGGAGAACAGCTTATGTAGGAGTGAACAGGCTTCACTCAATAAGCTGGAGACGTAATACAACCTTCTGATCTCGCTGTTATTATGCAAGGGGACTAGTTAGGTGACAGCAAGTTCAAATTTCTATTATACTGAAAAATGATGATGAATTTAAAAATAAAAGTTGCAGGAATAAAACGCTATTTTTTTAACAGATCTACATGGAAATTTTTAAGGGTCTGAATCGTTTACATCATAATGAACACTTACATGAAAATTGGCATTTTTCAGTCTTTGCCAGTCAGAGTCAAGCATTTTAAACATTCCTTCATTTTGGATTAGGTCCCATGAGTAGGACAGCAATATTTCTATGTGCCAAACACGTGGCTAGTGACTCAAGTTATACAGTAATGTGTATGCAAATCAAAAATATAAATAAACTTCACCGTTTTAATCATGGTATGGAGTGTTCAAAATTTCTGTCTCTGACAAGGTCCCTCCTTGTCAAGGAGTGAAAAAAATGCCATTTCCATGCAAATGTTTATTATGATGTTTTAAAACCAATCAGAATAAAGAAAATTACAATGTAGGTACGGCAAAAAAGGGTATCTTTCCTACAATTTTTATTTTGATATTCCGTACCAGTTGTTTCAGTTATGAAAAATGTTACTCCATGAACTTGCTAGAAAATCTCTTGTGAATGTGGGAATTAACTTTGCAGAAGACCTCAACCTTATTTTGGTGTCAGCAAAAAACCTAGAGACGTAATACAGTACAAATCCTGATATCGCTGTTATTGACCTCGAATTTTCTCTGTTAGTTTCATTTCCCGTCAACTGCCGCATGATCGTATATTAGTTGGTTATCTCAAGCATTTTACTGTTCTCCCAGCTCAGAGAAATCTCGTTCTTCTCTTCGTCATATGCTCCAAATCAGGGAGTTACAGTGTGAAGTGATAAAGGTATCGATCTATTTCATTGGCAGATCCAGGTTTTTTTGGGAAAAAAAGGGGATTTTATAAGTTGTTTATGTACAAACATTTGCTGAGAAGTTTGCAGACATCTTGAAAACTCCATGAAAATGACATTTTTGTGAGGAAAAGGCAGGCATGGAGAGGATGTGGTGGGGCTTACCGGGTAGGGCACGATTTTCAAAGAATTGTGCAAATGGTGATAAAAACACAAAAATTTGCGGAATGGCTCAATGGTATCATGTTTAAGATTTCCATCTGTAAAGTCACTTGAAAATCCAAGATGGCAGCCATTTCATATAGGAAGACAGAGATGTGAACTTACGTTTTTTTCCCGTATTTTTGCGATTTTTGACCCCTGAAAATTCATTACGTACGGGACATGGGTTTATTACGGGATTTTACTAATGTCAGAGAAATATGGACAGTTACTTAAAATACAGCTTGATCGGCGCCATTTAAGCTGATTCATAACGCAATCTTTATTTGTAAGAAACAAAATAATTTCAACTGGTTCACGAGGTAATTTATCTAGTGCGAGAAAACGCGTGTTTGCTAACACTGCCGTATTTGCGTTAGGATAAATGATAATCATAACCTAATTTGAAAGAATAATCAGTTGGTATGTCAAGACCTGATTAGATTTTGGCGTATTAGGCCTACTAATTTTGATGAAGTTTTGATAGTTTTTATATTAGATTTTGCTAAATTCAAGCTTGTGAATACAGTAGACCATTTTCATAGGGGGAACTTCATAGCGGGGAGACCTGTTTTTTTTTTAACACCCCGTGAATTGTAAATTACTTTTAGTATGTTAGCCTTCAAATTAAAGAAAATTATTAAAACTCATTATAGCTTACAGAATATATGATCTGTTAATGTTTATGCTTCAAAAATCAAACAACAACGTGATATTCTACATGAAATTTATTCCACCACCATTTTAACTAAAAAATATACTATGCTTATGTACGTAAAAGTTATATCATACTTATAATGTGTGTACAATGTATATAAAATGAACTCAAAATTATCTTTACATCAATACTTCAGGAATATCAATACATTTTAAAGAATTTAAATATTAATATACAGCAGATGGCAAAGTTTTACTCAAGTTGCTGCCTTGTGTAAATGCTTTGTGACCGACATGGCAGTAAATGGCTTTCTCCAGAGTGTGCAATTAAGAGCAAACGTCAGAAGGCACCAAACCTCACAAAAATGCCGATGAAACAACAAATAACTGTATAAAATCTGGGCTTACATTTACTATATTCTACTTTTACATACATTTACTATATTCTACTGCATAATAAAAGAAAATAGCACAAATTATGTACAGGTATGTCACAGACAGACAGACACTATAACAAACCGTGACACAGACTTAACAACCTTCTGATTTCGCTGTTATGCAGGGGACTAGTGAGATGACAGCAAGTTCAAGTTTCTGTTACACTGAAAAATGATGATGAATTTCAAAATAAAAGTTGCAGGAAAAAAACGCCATTTTTTTTAACAGATCTACATGGAAATTTTAACCCTTTAGAATGGATGCGCCTTGAGGACGATCATGTTCTGTGCCCGGCGGAACGGAAATGAAATCACAAAATAAAAAACATCAGCTAACAATAGTTTTTGACAATGTGATGCCCAAAGACAAAACTTTTTGGAGCCACGAAAAAATGCTTATTTTCTACATAAATTCATGTGTGCATTCAGAATCGTATATACTTTCTTAGTTTTAGCCCATGGTAAGAGTATTATGGTTTTATTTTTTCTAGAATTTGTTCACAGAATATCGAGCTTGTCTTGCTCTCGTTCGAAATGACAGCTTAGAGTTCACAATTATAAAGATGTTTTTCTGTTGCTTCCCGTCATACATAATGCCACATCAGGCAATCATAAACAGCATAAATCAAACAAAAAATATATATCATAATGCTCACACTCAATGATATCAATACGGAATCAGTTTCACAACTTTAATTTCATATGTTGACATTCATTTTTCGTCCAAAAACGTTGTCAAAGACTTGGCATATTTCAGGTTGATTACACGATGTTAAACGATGCAGACATAACTGTACTTGGTATATCCTTATAAATCGGTTTATGTGGTATCCGGCTGTGTGAATTCATGTTGGTTAGCATATTATATCCTAAAAAAATCAATTATTTACAAAATTATTATACTTTTCATTGAATTCTTCACCTGACAGCCATTGTAATCTGCAGCAAATATGCGGCGCCTCATTGGCTAAAATTAAATGCCGCTGTCAATCATAGACATAAAAGCGCTGCACTTTAGCCTTTATCAAATGCGCACCGTTTCCGAACATCGATAAAAACATTGTTGATGATCTAGACTAAATGTTTAGCGGCGATAAAAAAAAAGACTGGATAATGTATTCTGCACACACAAACCCCTTGTTATCAAGGCTGTTATGGGGTATTTCTTTACCTTTATTTGCTTATGACGTCATTAAAAAATCAAACCTCACTTGTTCTCACCAGAGGGCGCAGGCTTCCGATTCCAATGGTATATAATTTGTCAGGTGAATATCGTAGAAATATGAGTATTGTGGTCCGATTTATGCGCCTTTAAATGGCTGTTAGATGCGTAATTAATTGTTCTCCCAATGGATAATCAAATATTAGTTATTTAATTCTTATTTGCCACAAAATTTAGATCGGAATGTATTGTTTATGCTCTTTCAGTTCTCAAGCATCATTATGGGGTCAAGGTCGCCAGAATTTCTCTATGAAAAGATGCTTTGATTTCTTGTCCTTTTTGCCAGAATTACGAAGTTAAATGCGCCAAGACTCCCCGGCGCCCTAGGTAATATTGCATTTCACATGGGCGTCAACAAAGGGTTAAAGGTCTGAATCGTTTCGTCATAATGAACACTTACCTGAAAATTGGCATTTTTCAATCTTTGCCAGAGACTGAGTCAGACACTTTGAACATTCCTTCATTTTGATTAGATCCCATGAGTAGGACAGCAATATTTTAATGTACCAAACACGTGGCTAGTGACTCAAGTTTTACAGTAATTTGTATGCAAATCAAAAATATAAGTAAACTTCACTGTTTCTAATCATGGTAGGCCTACCTAATCCCCACTTTATGGAGTGTTCAAAATTTCTGTCTCTGACAAAGGTCCCTCCTTGTCAAGGAGTGAAAAAATGCAAATCTTTATTATGATGTTTTAAAACCAATCAGAATATAGAAAAATTACAATGTAGGTACGGGGAAAAAAGGGTATCTTTTCCTACAATTTTATTTTGATATTCGCACTAGTTGTTTCAGTTATTATGAAAAATGTTACTCCATGCAGAAGACCTCAACTGTATTTTTGTGACCTTGTCAGCAAAAAACCTAGAGAAGTAATACAGTACAATCTCCTAATCTCGCTGTTATTTACCTCAAATTTTCTCGGTTAGTTTCATTTCCCATCAACTGCCATATGATCATATATTAATATTAGTTGGTTATCTCAAGCATTTTACTGTTCTTCCAGCTCGAGAAAACTTTGTTCTTCTGTTTGTCATATGCTCCAAATCAGGGGAATTACAGTGTGAAGTGATAAAGGTATCGATCTATTTCATTGGCAGATCCAGGTTTTTGGGAAAAAAAGGGATTTTATAAGTTGCTTATGTACAAACATTTGCTGAGAAGTTTGCAGACATCTTGAAAACTTCATGAAAATGACATTTTTTGTGAGGAAAAAGGCAGGCATGGGGGGATGTGGTGGGGCTTTTAGGCAGGATTTTCAAAGAATTGTGCAAATGGTGATAAAAACACCAAAATTGGCATGAAATGGCTCAATGGCATGTTGAAGTTTACTAATTTATATCTATAGAGCCACTTGAAAGTCCAAGATGGCTGCCATTTGCCATGTATGAAGACAGAGATGTATCCCCCCCGCTTTAAAAAAAATTCAAGCTTTTGGGCAAAGTTGATTAACCCTTTGTTGACGGCCCATGAAATGCATGGGATTTTACTAATGTGGGAGCGTCTTTGAAGACGCATAAACTACAGCTTAATTTGGCAAAAAGGACAAGAAATCAAAGCATCTTTTCATAGAGAAATGCAGGCGACCTTGACCCCATAATGATTCACGAGAACTGAAAGAGCATAAACAACACATTCCGATCTAAATTTTGTGGCAAATAAGAATTAAATAACTAATATTTGATTATCCATTGGGAGAACAATTAATTACGCATCTAACAGCCATTTAAATAAGGAATCGGACCCAATACTCAATTTTGATGATATTCACCCCTGACAAATCATATACCATTGGAATCGGGAAAGCCCGCAATTCCTGGTGAGAACAAGTGAGGTTTGATTTTAATTGCAGCGTCATTAGCAAATAAAGGGTAAAGAAATACCAAAAACAGCATATTTGATAATAAATATTTTTTGTGTGCAGAATACATCAACGTGTTTTTTTATCGCTGCTAAACATTTAGTCTAGACAGGCAACAATGTTATATTCGGCAAAAACATAAACGGGCTTTGATAAAGGCTAAAAAGTGCAGCGCGATTTCCTCACAGATTGGTAGCATTTAATTTTAGCCAATGAGACCGCATGCCGCTATTTGCTAAATTGCAATGGCTGTCAGGTCAAGAATTCAATGAAAAAGTATAATAATTTTGTAAATAATTGATTTTGTGATATAATATGCTAACCAACATGAATTATGCGGATACCACATAAACCAAGATTTTATAAGGATATCAAGTACAGTTGATTTGCATCGTGTAACATTGTTAATCCAACCTGAAATGTACAAAGTCTTCAGACAAATTTTTTTGGATAAAAATGAATGTCAACATATGAAATTAAAGTTGTGAAACTGATTCCATATTGGATATCATAGAGTGTGAGCATTATGATATATATTTTGTTTGATTTATGCTGTTTATGATTGCCTGATGCAATGGCAAATTATTGTATGATGGCGGGGAAGTGACAGAAAAACACTTTATAATTGTGAACTTCTAGCTGTCATTTGAAACCAAGGCAAGTATTGTTGTTGTTCACGAACAAATTCTAGAAAAGAAAAACCATAATTCTTACCGAATATGGCTAAAAAATAAAGAAAGTATATACGATTCACCTAAATGCACACATGAATTTATGTAGAGAAATAAGCATTTTTCGTGGCTCCAGAAAAGGTTTGTCTTGGGCGTTCACTGTCAAAAACCATTGTTAAGCTGGATGTTTTTAATTTTGATTTCATTTCCTGTACGCTGCAATTTATCTAGCCCCTCAAGGGTTTGCATCTGCTGTAAAAGGGTTAAAGACTATTTAACAAATCATAACCTAATTTGAAAGAATAATCATCAGTATATCATCAGGTATATGTCAAGACCTGATTAGATTTTGGTGTATTGTGGCCTACTAATTTTGATGAAGTTTTGATAGCTTTTTATACTAGATTTTGCTAAATTCAAGCTTGTGAATACAGTAGACCATTTTCATAGGAGGAACTTCATAGGGGGAGACCTGTTTTTTTTTTAACACCCCCGTGAATTGTAAATTACTTTTAGTATGTTAGCCTTCAAATTATAGAAAATTATTAAAACTCATTATAGCTACAGAATATATGATCTGTTAATGTTTATGCTTCATAAAATCAAAAACAACAATGTGATATTCTAGACCTACATGAAATTTATTCCACCACCATCTTAACTAACATATACTATGCTTATGTACGAAAAGTTATATCATACTTATGTTTGTACAATGTATATAAAAATGAACTCAAAATTATCTTTACATCAATACTTCAGGAATATCAATACATTTTAAAGAATTAAATATTAATATACAGCGGATGTCAAAGTTTTACTCCAAGTTGCTGCCTTGTGTAAACAAATTGTGACAGACATGGCAGTAAAATGGCTTCTCTCCAGAGTGTATGAGTTTACCAGCAAAGGCTCGCAAAGGCACCAAAACCTCACAAAAATGCCGATGAAACAACAAATAACTGTATAAAATTCTGGACTTACATTTACTATATTCTACTTTTACATATACATTTACTATATTCTACTGCATAATAAAAGAAAATATAGCACAAATTATGTACATGCCATAAACATAAACTGTCTACAAACTTGTATGAAATAATACAATATGATGGTATCTAGAAACAATCTGCAATGTACCAAACACATATAACGTCATATCAAACAGTACAATAATTGCTCGCTATACGGGACACGGGTTGATATGGGGAAAAGTGATGCAAAGCATTCATAGCAAAAGGAAAATTAAATTGTGTCCATCAACATACAGCAGATGTCAAATTTTTACTCCTTTGCATGGACAGTCATGTGGTGCTTTTTCAAGTTGCCCCCTTGTGTAAATGATTTGCTACAGACATGGCAGTAAAATGGTTTTTCTCCAGAGTGAATGAGCTTGTGGGTCTTTAGAGCAGAACTATGGGCAAAACATTTCCCACATTCACCACATTCATATGGTTTCTCTTTTGTATGTATCCGCATATGTGTAATTACAGTCGACCTGTCAGAAAAAGCTTTTCCACAATCTCCACAGCCATAAGGTTTCTCGCCAGTATGAGTTCTCATATGGCGTTTCAGACTTTCACTTCGACTAAATGCCTTTTTACACACTGTGCACTCATAATTTTTCTCACCAGTGTGTGTTCTCATATGTTTGGTCAGGTAGCTGCTGACTTTAAAACATATGCCACATTCACTACATTTATAAGGTTTCTCGCTGCTGTGAATTCTTGTGTGTTTGGTCAGATCTCCCTTTGCAATGAATGATTTCTCACACACTGGACACTGATATGGTTTCTCACCACTGTGAATTTTCATGTGCGTTGCCAAGTGGCGACTTTGACTGAAACATTTCCCACATACAACACATGCATAATTTTTCTCACCATTGTGCGTTCTCTTGTGCATGGTCAGATTTCCCTTATTATTAAATGATTTCTCACACACAGTGCACTGATATGGTTTCTCTCCAGAGTGGATTCTCTTATGTTTGGTCAAGTCACTATTGTCAGTAAAACATTTGCCACATTCACTGCACTCAAAAGGTTTCTCACCAGTATGAGTTCTCATATGTATGGTCAGAATCTCCTTACGACTGAATGACTTCTTACATAATGTGCATTCATATTGTTTCTCTCCAGTGTGGATTCTCATGTGACTGGTTAAGTGGTGACTGCGATTAAAACACTTGCCACATTGACTACACTTATAAGGTTTCTCCCCGGTGTGGATTCTCATGTGGACGGTTAAGTGGCTACTGTGACTAAAACATTTGCCACATTCACCACACTCATAATTCTTCTCTCCGGTGTGAGTTCTCATGTGACTGGTCAAGTCGTGACTGCGACTAAAACACTTTCCACAATCACCACACTCATAAGGTTTTTCCCCTGTGTGAATTCGCATGTGTACGGTCAGACTATCCTTCTGCCCAAATGATTTCTCACACACAGTACACTCATATAGTTTCTCCCCTGTGTGGATTCTCATGTGACTGGTCAAGTTGCCACTTTGACTAAAAACACTTGCCACAGTCACTGCACCTATAAGGTTTCTCTCCAGTATGACTTCTCATGTGAACTGTTAGACTGTGCTTGAGGGTGAATGATTTCTCACATACTGTGCACTGAAACTGTTTCTCCCCAGTGTGGATTCTCATGTGTGTTGTTAAGGCGCTACTTTGATTAAAACACGTGCCACAATCATCACACTCGTATGGTTTTTCGCCAGTGTGGATTCTCATGTGTACTGTCAGATGTCCCTTCTGCCTGAATGTTTTCTCACACACTGTACACTGATGCTGATTTCCAATGGCCACATCCATATTTTGTGTCAAGCCAGATTTGGGAGCCCTGCCTTTCTCATGCTCACTCTCACTCATTGAAGCCATTCTCCTTCAAAATATAATTTTTTTGAACCTCCTTATAAAGTTATTTATCACTAGAACTTTGTAAGGCAGTATATTCGGTAATACACTCAATTACTTTGCTTTAGCATGCACAATTTATATTATCCAACATGAGACCTGTGATGTTTGATTTTTCATATATAGAATACAAACTAAAATTCTGTTGTTATTTAACTAAAATCTTATGCAACATACATGTAAAGCCAAACAATAATTCCAAATGTTTTACTTAGACATAAAATATGTGTTGATTATAAGGTATGGTTCACAAATCCTGACCAATTGTGCTGTTTGCATTAAAATAGAATTTCTCGTGTTTTTGTCATAACGGGCTCCAAGAGTTGACAGTTTGTAATAGGGATGCCTGCACTTGTTTTTGGATGCCACTTTATGGGCAAATTATTTTTTTATGATATGTACCAGATATGTACCAAGAGTGTTGGGAATGAAAGATACTACATTGTACTTTACTTTATTTTATGCAAAGATATTTGTATGCTTTTTTTTTTTTTTTTTTTTTTTTTTTTTTTACTGATGTGAATTTTTGTTTGGACTTTGGCATACATAAGTCATTATATCATGAAACAATTATTCTATTCTAATGAATAATAAATAAGCTTTTGTTTCAATTTGAAACTTTCAATAAGCAAATGAGCTTAAAAAATCTAAGTGACCATATCACATCCCAAAATTAGGAATAACAATGTGTAGTAATAAATAGTATTGATATCTTTCAGTTTTTGAAAGTAGGTCGAATTCATGGCTCTTGTATTTTTGAGGATGAGAATGCGAAAAAGCTAGTGGGATGGGAGAGCCTGAAAGATTTTGGTCGGGTTTGATAGTATGGACTTCCCTGTCAGAACGCAGCAGGGAAAGGAGTACTCGATAAAGATATGCAATAAATTGTGTCAGTATTATTTATTTGTTAGTCCTCACTAAACACAAGTAATAATGTAGCCAATTTTGCAAAGTATCACCTATGTTCATGATTGTCACAGGTGATATTGCTAGTCAGAATCATGCCAAAAACTCCCGTCTGTTTCCCCTCATAGTGTCATTGTATGGTTGTTTGTTTGTTTTTAAATAAACAACAACTCAGTATTCTAAGCTTACATTAAGTTTTATTCTACTGCATTATATTAAAAGAAATTATACTATGTCTAATTATGTACATGTACTAAAAGTTTGTGGGCAAGGAATAAACACTAATAGGGATCTACAATAACTACCAACATTTTTCACTTGCCGGAATATAAATCTTAATAAAATAATTTTATGTTAAAACTGGCTAATAAAAAACAAATAACATGCGATCTTGATTACCACAGTCCAAATATACAATATGCTAATTATTTTTTTCAATGCTAATTTTCTAAATCCATCTTAAAACAGTCATATTTCATGAGATGCCAAAAACGCTACAAAAATGAAATTTTAGGGAAGAAAAAGTGGGGCGCCCACCCCCTGAATCTGCCTAGGAAATAACAAACAATTGCATGAAATTCTGTGCTTACATTACTGTGTTCAACTGCATTTATATAAGAGGCATTTTAACTTACATAATTATGTACATACTATATACATAAACTGTCTACAAACTTGTATGAAATAATACAATATGGTGGTATCTTGAAACAACCTGCAATGTACAGAACAAATATAAAGTCATATCAAACAGTACAATAA
>CM032668.1:4332143-4374216 GCA_019095985.1 Streblospio benedicti
TATTTGATTTTGACAATTCCTGTTTCATGTGAATTGGATATTTATGACACAGGCCATATTTTTTCTAGCTTTTCAGACTTTCATTTTAAACCTTCTTGGTCACTATAGTTAGACAGAATATTTTATGATAGTTGGGTGTTCACATGGTATGTGGGTACCCAATCTGCGCATTACTTCATCATACCCCTTGAGTTCAAAGCATTTTATCATCTGCATCATAATCTAAATGCATTTATAATGTGATGATTAAAATTGCTAATGCTATGGATGCAAATGATACGTGTCTTAAGATTATTTCCCAATACCATGAAAAAGCATGCATGATCCAAAATTTAATTGACAAAGGAAAACCACTTAACCATACCTTTTGTAGGTTTTTTTCCTTTGCATTTTTTCATTGTATCCAGACACTGTGTCATCCTTATTATGTCCATTGTCATCCATTTAAAACAATCAATTATAGAGAAAAAATAAACATACATGTAACTACAGGAAGTAAGAAATATTGTGTTTTGAACTGCAATGAAATATGAATCTCTGTCTACTATAGCTACTAGAGATCATATGAAATGGATTAGGATTATTTCAGGTATTGATGTGACATATTAATTGCCACTGTGTTGACCTACCTATTTCAATTTTAGGATTAATATTGCACATATGTTTTTGTTATTTTGGTTTATGGGCTCTAATTAAATGGAAGAGTCCATTTGCATGAGGTGTGATACCTTTCTAAAATTTTATACAATTGACATTTTTATGATTTAGTTCAATGAATTACTCAAGAATTCGCAGAGTGTTGAGTGTTTTAGAACTATGTATTAAGTCAGATAATCACTTATCACGTTTGATTTTGCAATGTTTTTTTAAATTATTTTAGTAGTAGCTTTTACCCAAATAAAAAACCCTCCGCCACATTGGCCTGCGGCCCTCGGTCAGATTCTGAGGGTCTTAATTTCACAGAATGCAAAAAGATCAAAATTTGCATATGGTGATTATCTAACACATTAAAAAATCACACAGCTTGGTCAGCATAAAATCGTAGAAGCTCGTACAGAAATTCCTAATCAGCCTATGTACAAGAGAAAGCACATCTCGCTGGACTATCCTTAGAGTGTTTGTTTTCAAATTTTACTATTTTTAATGTGTTATTCCCAAGTTTGCTTGTGGATGCTAATTTATTCTTCTCTCTCTCTCTCTCTTCTATGGCAAGCAAGCTCCTACCACTATATTGGCATAGCTGAAGACACATCTTCCATTTGACTATGTCAAGTGGCCCAGATGGGACTCGAACTCACGACCCCAAGATTGGACCAGAATGATACCATCATCCAATTAACAAATGGGAGTCACTTTTAACATCATATCATTTTGAATTACTCAGCCGTTTATTGTTTGAAAATAATTCATTTGTCCGTTGTAATATTGTTTTATATGTATATTCATGTTATTCATATATTCATATTTCTATATTCATATTTTTTAGGCATTGACTTTTATTCACCCATATAATTAGATTTTGTATATAACATGTACGCCAACTAGGCTGGCTGGTAGAAAATCCTTTTTGTGTGTTTGTGTTTCATAAGTTCACAGTTTGTACCAGATGTCAATAACAAAAATACAATACGACACTGGCAGATCCAGGTTTTCAGAAAATGGTGGCGGCACCCAAGGGATCTCATGGGATTCATACATGCAAACAATGTACGAACATGCCAGATTTTGATAACTTTCATAGCTAACTTTGTGATCAAGAAATTAAAAGTAAATGCATGCTAATTCCTCCCACATGAAAATTTTTCTAAAAAATTCCATCCCAACATCACTAGAGCCCTGACCACCTGCAGAAGGTTTTTGATGAAACCTAAGAATGTTTCATTGTAGCCCATATAGTGACATAGACGATGGGAGGAAGGTGATGGAGGTGTATTCTATCCGCCACAGATCTGTATTCTGACGGGAGCTGGTGTGAGGGATGGGAGACAGAGGGAAGGATGGGGAGGGAGGAGTATTTAATGTGTTCCGGAACCTCCCTTCAAACGGAACATTTCTCACAAATTTTGCATTAATGTGGTTTCACACCCGCGTGGCTTTTCATATGGCTGCCAAATGTCCCTTCTGAGCGAACCACTTCAGACATAATGCACACTGATGTGGTTTCTCCCCAGTGTGGCAGCTCATATGGCTTTTTAGATGGTACTTCTGACGGAACGACTTATTGCATAATGTGCTGTGGTTTGTCCCCAGTGTGGATTCTCACATGGGTTTTGAGATTTCCTTTAGTGATCAAGGCTTTCTCACACACGCCGCATGGATGTGGTTTCTCTTCCTGCTCGATTCTCATGTTCAGTTGTTTCTTCTGATTGACAGGTCAAGGTGGTCAACCAATTACTACTCAAAAGGAATATAACTACTCAAAGGGAATCACTTGGTACTCAAAGGGAATGGAAATGGCAGAAACTAGATCACAAAATATTATATGACCAGTTTTTGCAAGTTTGCGCAAAGAAAAGGTAAGTTGAAAAGCTGTAATTTGTGATCTAGAAAAGGTGTTCAGAAATGCTTTGCAAATAGCAACCATTTTGAGCCCATTATCATTGCATTATACAGTAAATTGACACCAATTGAAAGTGCTTAGATGTTTTAATAGATCTTCAATTCACTTAGAATGTTGCAAATATCATTATAACGAGTATTTATACCAGAGAATGCAGAAAATTGTAGAAATAAGAAGATCTAACTTTTAGGTACTCCAAGGGAATCACACAAAGAGACCAAAATTGGGACTAACCACTCAAAGGGAATCTTCTCAGTTTTACAAGAAGCTTTTACCTGAATAATATCATATAGCAAATAATTATATATATTATATACATACATTCATGCCTCACTTATTATCCAAAACAAAATAAAGTTTATGATATGATCTCTTTGTTTTGATTTGTAAAGCACTAAAAGATACAATAAGATAATCTACAGATGACCAGAATCCACTATATGGATATTTTGCATTTAGTTTATTATAAAAATAAATGAAAACTAAAATCCAGTTACTTTATTTTTCATTTTGAACTAATATTTAATCTTTTTATGGATAAGTGGCTTACAATTTAACATGGTATTTTGAAAAAAAACGTGTAATTATAAGATTCATTTATTGCCACAATGCACCCATTTACTTGCATGTGTTGGTATTCAAAATATGATTTGCCTTCTGAGGGTTAATGTACTGTGTCATCTTTGCTGGAAGTGTAGGCATGCGGATACCTAGCCGCTTCTTTCCCTAAAAAATAAAGATTCTTTGTACACAGCTAGATCTAAATTATGACCATGATCCCTTTGAGTATCAAGTGACATTCCCTTGGAGTAGTGATTTTCATGATTTTGCCAATTCTGAACGCATATTTCAGTAAAAATCACATTAATATCAAAGTAACACTGCGTAAGGCACAAATTATAGATATAATCAGTATTCAGTTTCTAAAAACATTAATTCAATGGATTATCTTATAAAATTTGTCATTTATATGGCATTTAAAGGAGACTTTTTGCATGGTGATATTGAGGTACTAATCTAGATCCAACATTTAAAAAAAACCACACACTTTTGTGATCTGTACAGCTACTATAGATATCCCTTACAAACTCAAAAATTCGATAGACACATTTTTTGCCACTGAAATGAATAAAAGTTATAAATTTATTGTTGAAATACTCACTGTTTTGTTTCAGACATGCCAATCCACATCAAATTCCCTTTGAGTAGTTAGTATTCCCTTTGAGTACCAAATAATTCCTTTGAGTAGTTAGTATTCCCTTTGAGTAGTAATTGGTTGACTACCTTGATTGTGCTGTTTAGAATACTTAAATATGAATAAACTCAAGTTGAATAGTGTTGAATTAATGTGAAATCATTGCACAATTTGGACATTTTAAAAGAGATATATATGTTCAGAATTCTATTTTTGCATCTAAACTGGGGATGAATGAGTGGGGCAGAAATTTGTGTCATTTGATTCTGAGCATAGTCAATTTTTATTCTCATATTTTATGTTAAAACTAATGTAAAACTGTCATTTGTATTACCTACTACCATGAAATCATGTTGCAGTTCTAAATTTCATTTTTAGAATCAATATTTTCTAATGAAATGCCAGGACTTAATTACTGAGACATAACTATTTTATCATGTGTGACACATTGAGATGGCATGTTTCTCTTTATTCAGTGCCCTCTTTGCTGGTTCATAAATGTTGTTAGTTTGTGCCGAACGCAAATCATTTGAAACTTTATCATTGAATTTGATTGATTTTAATTTTGAAGCAGGTTTCAATGGTGTGTTTTTAAGCCTAGTATTTTAGCACTCCTCCCACAGAGCGATGTTTGCCGCTCATTAGACACTATGTAAATTCGAGCCAATTATCTCAAACACCGATACAAACCTTTTTGCATGTTTCAATCTGTATGAAAAACAAACTGATCGGATTTGTTTGTCATGGCCGCCGCGAATATTCGCACTAATTTAACGCAAGTTCAGCATTCACATGGAGGTTCCCTTTGAGCATGTTATTTGAAGCACGATGCGATGACTTGCGGACAGTATTTACGGAATGTGAAAAGCCATTTGGAGTGTCAATACACGTTTATAAATTGGGGCCAAAACAAATAAGAGACAGATTATTAGACATGGTTATAGTTTGTGCATCTTTTTATACATTAATATCACTTTCCAAAGGCGACAGATTTCGATGAACGAAATGGTAGAAATTGCAAAATACCGTAGGTAGAGTTTGTAGACTTTGGTGGTTGTTTTCTTTGGACTTTGGTCGTAATCTGACTTTTGTATTAAAAAAAATTGTCACACAGCTGGTTGTCTGTAGTAGACTAGTGATTGAATTTGTACGGCGCAGAACGTTTCTTTTTCATCTTTTGACTAATTAGTGGTCGTTATTGATTTCATTGTGTAGGTTCATTTGCTCGCAGGCACGCCAATAATATTTACCTCCCAGAAAAACACGATGATTTATATGTGGGACCTGTAGATTGGGAGCGTTTGACGTGCACAATAGTGTGGCTGTTGTTTGTGTGGTGACAGCACCTGTCTCATTAGCAGGCGACACACCGCTTTTGTGCGTCTGCTGCGTTGAATCGAAAGAGAGGCTTATTACCATACAAATGATTGAATTTGATGTACACAAGCCTTATGACATTTCTACACTAATCTCTGCTTCTTCATTGTTTACAAAAATACATTGCACATTTAATTCGTTGGGCTTTTTTGTAATATCTGTAGTTTTCTATCACGCGTAAAAGAATCATTGTCTTGTAGTATTGACAGTTTTCTAACACACATAAAAGACATCAAACACAGAGTCACCCAGATGCATTAGAATGTTTGGCAAATACACTGTAATTGGACATCATCAAATGTCATGTTTAAGTATCCAAAGAAAGTGCTACTTTGTCCTAACGAATGCTGCATTCAGTCAAATTCCAGCTTTAACAAGCTCACTGTGTATCACAGTTACTTTGTGCAAACTATTATTGCAGTTTGCATGTAGTTTTTATGCAGTTAGCTTTAAAAAGTCTATTTTATCAACCAAGTTTGATAACACACGGATCACATTTTGCTGTAAATAGACGGCAATCAACATTTGTAAATCTCTTGAAAATTTTCTTGTGAGAAAATATTCATCTCTAGTGTGACCACCTCCACGGTGACCAACTCAATTATGAAACAAGGGCCATAAATGGATCTATTTCACACATGTGCTTTTTATGCAAGAAGTTCTATCCCTTTTTAATATGGCATATTTAGCACAACAATGGAAAAGTAGAGATTGGCATGTAGAAATTTACGTATAATGGTGAATTTGTTGTCGTTTTGGTGGTCGTGTAAACGGTCGTGTAGTAAAGAGCCTCTTTCTGGTGTCAGCATGGCAGATGTGTGACAGTATGTTGGTTTTACAGGAGCTTCACTGCATTCATCAGACAGCTAATCATGACCCCATCTCACACAATCTGCTTTTCCAACATTGAATCGTTTAAACATTGTGCGTGATTTGTAAATGGATCCTGAACCTGGCTGTACCAATCACCAGATTAATGAATACGCGTATTAGATAAGAGCCATGGTTTAGTAGGTCTATTTAACAGAGATTCAGTACGTTTTTTCAGGCCTAATCCAATACCATCATACTAGTTACTATCATACACTATTTACATTGTGTAACATACTGGGTACCCATGCATTTTCTAGACCCTGAATGAGTAGAACGTCCGAGCTCTCCAAGTCCATGTGTGTCTCCCCAATTCAATACGATTTTGACCTAACCTTTGTTGAAAGTCAAATCTGTCTATAATCTTCAAGCTACATTGCCATTATTTCCAGACCAGCAGTCAGTAAAACTGCCTACCATCGACTGACGAGGTTGTGTTTGTTCCCCAGATCTCCTACCTACCATACCATCCCGTATGTTTCAGACCACGAGTCAGCAAAACTGTCTATGTTCAACTCATGTCTGTTCCCCAGATCACACACTCCCTCCCATGCACTGTATTATATACGACCCTTGCGTACATTTCCAGGGTCAGGATTAGGTGGAAAAGTGCTACTCGTCTCGTCAGCAGGACGAGTAACCATCACATATCTACTCGTCCTGCAAAACAATGTACGAATCCTCCTTGCACAAAGCTCTATATTTGTATGCCAAATTGACCAGAATTGCTACTCGTCAAAAGGACGAGTTACTAAGAACATTCGACTTCTTCCCTCCATAAGGTATTACTAGTCAATACGAGCGGACCAGTGGCTAATCCTCACCTTGCATTACAGACCACGAGTCAGTAAAACAGTATGTTCAACTCATGTTTGTTCCCCACATCACACACTCCCTCCCATGCACTGTACTACATACCAGACCACCAGTCTGTAGAACTGCCTATCTTCCACTGACAACAAAGTCGTGTTTGTTTCCCATATCTCCTACCTACCCCACCATGATGTACTTATATACGACCCCTGCTGTACATTTCAGACCACGAGTCCGTGGAGCTGGCGGTGTTCGAGCTGTCCCCGTCTGCTGACCAGGTGGTGTTCGCGGGTGACCGGCTGCCGCTGTCCTGCCGCGCGTCCGACCCCGGCGACCTCCTCGCCCCGGCCGGGCTGTTCTGGCTGCGGCCGCCAGCCCCTGGGGGCGGGGGGGACGAGGGGGAAGGGGAGGTGGTGAACGGCACCCAGCCCGGCGTCACGGTCACCACACACACACGGACGCAGACACCAACACAGGTACGTAACAGACAGACACAGACACAGGTAACCACACACACATAGGCAGATCCAGGTTTTTGGAAAAGGGGGGGCGTACTTACGGGATTTCATGAAAAACCCTATGAAAATGAAGTATTTTGGTGGGAAAGGGGGGGGGGGCGCGCGCCCCTTGTGCCCCCCCTGGATCTGCCTATGACACAGACACAGACACTAGTGAGGGAGAACAGCTTATGTAGGAGTGAACAGGCTTCACTTAATAAGCTGGAGACGGAATACAGAACAACCTTCTGATCTCGCTGTTATGCAGGAGGACTAGTGAGGTGATATGATATATGACAGCAAGTTCAAGTTTCTATTATACTGAAAAATGATGATGAATTTAAAAATAAAAGTTGCAGGAATAGAATGCTATTTTTTAACCAGATCTACATGGAAATTTTTAAAGGTCTGAATCGTTTACATCATAATGAACACTTACATGAAAATTGGCATTTTTCAATCTTTGCCAGAGACTGAGTCAGACACTTTGAACATTCCTTCATTTTGGATTAGGTCCCATGAGTAGGACAGCAATATTTTAATGTACCAAACACGTGGCTAGTGACTCAAGTTTTACAGTAATTTGTATGCAAATCAAAAATATAAGTAAACTTCACTGTTCTAATCATGGTAGGCCTACCTAATCCCCACTTTATGGAGTGTTCAAAATTTCTGTCTCTGACAAGGTCCCTGCTTGTCAAGGAGTGAAAAAAAATGCAAATCTTTATTATGATGTTTTAAAACCAATCAGAATAAAGAAAATTACAATGTAGGTACGCCAAAAAAAGGGTATCTTTCCTACAATTTTTATTTTGATATTCCGTACCAGTTGTTTCAGTTATTATGAAAAATGTTACTCCATGCAGAAGACCTCAACTGTATTTTTGTGACCTTGTCAGCAAAAAACCTAGAGAAGTAATACAGTACAATCTCCTAATCTCGCTGTTATTTACCTCAAATTTTCTCGGTTAGTTTCATTTCCCATCAACTGCCATATGATCATATATTAATATTAGTTGGTTATCTCAAGCATTTTACTGTTCTCCCAGCTCGGAGAAAACACGTTCTTCTCTTCGTCATATGCTCCAAATCAGGGAGTTACAGTGTGAAGTGATAAAGGTATCGATCTATTTCATTGGCAGATCCAGGTTTTTGGGAAAAAAAGGGGGGTTTTATGGGTTGTTAGTGTACAAACATTTGCTGAGAAGTTGGCAGACCTCTTGAAAACTCCATGAAAATGACATTTTTGTGAGGAAAAAGGCAGGCATGGGGAGGATGTGGTTGGGCTTAGGGCAGGATTTTCAAAGAATTGTGCAAATGGTGGTAAAAACAAAGAAATTTGCAGAATGGCTCAATGGTATCTTTAAGATTTCTATCTGTAAAGTGAACTTACGTTTTTTTCCCTGTATTTTTACGATTTTTGACCCCTGAAAATTCATTACGCACGGGACATGGGTTTATTACAGGATTTTACTTATGTCAGAGAAATATGGACAGTTACTTAAAATATAGCTTGATCGGCGCCATTTAAGCGTTCATAACACAATCTTTATTTGTAAGAAACAAAATAATTTCAACTGGTTCACGAAGGTAATTTATCTAGTGCGAGAAAACGTGTTTGCACACTGCTGTATTTGCGTTGTGATAAATGATAATCATAACCTAATTTGAAAGAATAATCATCAGTATATCATCAGGTATATGTCAAGACCTGATTAGATTTTGGTGTATTGTGGCCTACTAATTTTGATGAAGTTTTGATAGTTTTTTATACTAGATTTTGCTAAATTCAAGCTTGTGAATACAGTAGACCATTTTCATAGGAGGAACTTCATAGGGGGAGACCTGGTTTTTTTTTAACACCCCCGTGAATTGTAAATTACTTTTAGTATGTTAGCCTTCAAATTATAGAAAATTATTAAAACTCATTATAGCTACAGAATATATGATCTGTTAATGTTTATGCTTCATAAAATCAAAAACAACAACGTGATATTCTACATGAAATTTACTCCACCACCATTTTAACTAAAATATACTATGCTTATGTACGAAAAGTTATATCATACTTATGTTTGTACAATGTATATAAAAATGAACTCAAAATTATCTTTACATCAATACTTCAGGAATATCAATACATTTTAAAGAATTAAATATTAATATACAGCGGATGTCAAAGTTTTACTCCAAGTTGCTGCCTTGTGTAAATGCTTTGTGACCGACATGGCAGTAAAATGGCTTCTCTCCAGAGTGTATGCAATTAACAGCAAAGGCTCGCAAAGGCACTAAAACCTCACAAAAATGCCGATGAAACAACAAATAACTGTATAAAATTCTGGGCTTACATTTACTATATTCTACTTTTTTACATATACATTTACTATATTCTACTGCATAATAAAAGAAAATAGCACAAATTATGTACATATCATATCCTAATAAGTTTATACTGCTTGAAAAAACAACTACTCCATAATCTGATTCTACATGAAATTTATTCCACCACCGTATAAAATGAAACATACTTTTAATACTACATAAGTACATATACTAAAAGTTTCTGCCGACAAATCATATAATAGTATCGACATGCTATGTCATATAATTATAAAAAATCAATTGAATTTTTTCGTGTATGGATGGATTGCAGAAATTTAAATATGTACAGGCTCCATCTCGGCTATCAATATAAATGAATATCCATTTTAAATTAATCTTTTTTGCAATATATTTACATTTCACAGATTCATGTACTATCAGCTGATGTCAAACTATATCGCTTTAGCATGTACAGTCATGTGGTGCTTTTCCAAGTTGCCTGCTTGTGTAAACGATTTGTGACAAATGTGGCAGTAAAATGGCTTCTCTCCTGAATGTATGCGCTTGTCTATCTTTAGAGTAACGCTTCAAGCAAAACATTTTCCACATTCACCACATTCATATGGTTTCTCCCCTGTATGTCTACGCATATGTACTATTACAGCAGACCTGGTAGAGAAAGCTTTATCACACTCTCCACAACCATAAGGTTTCTCGCCACTGTGGGTTCTCATGTGGATTTTCAGATGCTCACTTCGACCAAATGCCTTTTACACACTGTACACTCATAATTTTTCTCCCCAGTGTGTGTTCTCATGTGTTTGGTCAAGGTGCTATTGTGACGAAAACATTTCCCACATTGACTACACTCGTATGTTTTTTTATCACTGTGTACTAACATGTGTGTGGTCAGATTTGAGTTGAAGGTAAATGATTTCTCACACACTGGACACTGATGTGGTTTCACTCCGCTGTGGATTTTCATGTGGATCGTCAAACCATTACTTTGCCTAAAACATTTCCGACATACAATACATTCAAAAGTTTTCTCACTATTGTGAGTTCTCATGTGCATGGTCAGATTTCCCTTCCGATTAAATGATTTCTCACACACAGCGCACTTGTATGGTTTCACCCCAGTGTGGATTCTCATGTGTTTGGTTAAGTCACTTTTGCCACTAAAACACTTGCCACAGTCACCACACTCGTAAGGTTTCTCACCAGTGTGAGTTCTAATATGCAAATGGTTTTGCACACACTGTGCACTGATAGTGTTTCTCCCCAGTGTGGATTCTCATGTGTGTAGTTAAGTGTTCACTGCGACTAAAACACTTCCCACAGTCACCACACTCAAAAGGTTTCTCGCCTCTATGTAATTTCATATGTGTGGTCAGATTGCCCTTTGCACTGAATGATTTCTTACACACTGTACACTGGAATGGTTTCTCCCCAGTGTTGATTCTCATGTGCTTGGTCAGATTGTCTTTCATACTGAATGTTTTCTCACACACTGTACATTGATACGGTTTCTCCCCAGTGTGGATTCTCATGTGAATAGTCAAGGCGCCACTTTGAGTAAAGCCACAGTCACCACACTCATAATTCTTCTCACCAGTATGAGTTCTCATGTGAACTGTTCGACTGTGCTTGTGGCCGAATGATTTCTAACACACTGTACACTGATACAGTTTCTCCCCTGTGTGGATTCTCATGTGCGTAGTTAGGTTGCTACTTTGACTAAAACATTTGTCACAATCATCACACTCATAAGGTTTTTCGCCAGTGAGAGTTCTTATATGAACTGTTAGATTTTGCTTCTGCCTGAATGATTTCTCACACACTGTACACTGATGTTGTTTTCCATTGGCCATATCCATATTTTGTGTCAAGTCAGATTTGGGAGCCCTGCCTTTCTCCTGCTCACTCTCACTCATTGTAGCCATTCTCCTTCAAAAGATAATCTTATTAAATCTCCTTGTAAAGTTATTTATCACAAGAACTTTATAAGGTAGTATCTTATGTAATACACTCAATTACTTTGCTTTAACATGCACACCTTATGTTATGCAATATGAGACCTGTGTTGTTTGATTTTTCATATATAGAATACAAAGTAAAATTCTGTTGTTAATTAACTAAAATCTTATGCAACATGCATGTAAAGCCAAACAACAATTCCAAATGTTTTACTTAGACATAAAATATGTTTTATTATAAGGTATTTTTCACAAATCCTGACCAATTGTGCTGTTTGCATTAAAAATAGAATTTCTCGTGTTTTTTTTTGTCATAACGGGCTCCAAGAGTGGACAGTTTGTAATAGGGATGCCTGCACTTGTTTTTTGAATGCCACTTTAGGCCTTTATTTTTTAGGCCTTGAAGTTATGGTTTACGGACACCCAGGAAGCTCAACTGTCGTAGGAGGAGGAAATAAAAATAAAAATAAAATTGAAAATTCAAAACGTCAACCGCCGTACTATGGGGGTGAAAATATGATGTACTACAAATGTACCATCTCATCTTGGTATTTTGTTAAGTTTTGTGTGCTATTTTATATTTTCAAAATCTTTCATTTTTATTATTGACTATTTTATGAATTTTGAGAATTTATTAAAAATATTTTTTCGATTCATTAGAATCCTCTATATTATATTCCAAAAGCACAGCCTTTGTATATATATATTCCAAAAGCAAAATCACAAACCACAGGAACTATATATTGAATAAATGTACCATCTATTCACGTACAAATTAAGGCCCCTGGGCCTAACATCGAACATGGATATGGGCCCTTGGGCCTTTACCCGAACTGGATTTCTTATTCCACCAACAAAGCTGACTTTATTTTGGTACGGTAATTTCACTGAAAGTAACTTTCCTGGACGTATATGTCATACATTACATACGGTTTATGTGAAAGAAAGTTCCATCACTTGTGTTTTCATTATCGCTAACAGTGCAGATTTTGCTGTTATTCTGGGTGTCAAGTCGCTTGAACATTGCATTTGTTAATCGTCGACCTCAAATACAGCAATGTATAATCCATTAGTAATGTTATTCAACCAATCTAATACGAATGCTTGCTAGAAAATAGAAAAAACTTACATATTTTGATGGAAAAATTATTTACACATTACGCTTCCGTCTGTCTGCGCATGCTCAGTAATTCAAATGTCCTATCCCGCCCGCTCCGTGAAAACGAAAGCAAAGTTCGCATCCGTGGTTAATGCATCTTATTGTGTAACGTGGTCGCCGCTATTTAAGCTCCTACGAAATGCGGGGCCGGTAAAAGATGAATAGATGGCTTCTTTCCTGTTTTTAAAAACGTAATAAAACAATAAAAAAAATTTAAAAAAATATTTTTTTCATTTTATTTTTATTCTCAAATCCGTTTTTTTTGAGCGGCGGATTTAAAAAAATACAAAAAATTCTCAAATCCCGTTTTTCAATTTATTTTTTATTACATGTACTAGATATGTACCAAGAGTGTTGGGAATGAAAGATACTACATTATACTTTGTTATGCAAAGATATTTATTCTTTTTTTTTTTATTATTTTTTTTTTTTACTGATGTGAATTTTTGGACTTTGGCATACATAAGTCATTATATCATGAAACAATTATTCTATTCTAAATGAATAATAAATAAGCTTTTGTTTCAATTTGAAACTTTCAATAAGCAAATGAGCTTAAAAATCTAAGTGACCATATCACATCCCAAAATTAGGAATAACAATGTGTAGTAATAAATAGTATTGATATCTTTCAGTTTTTGAAAGTAGGTCGAATTCATGGCTCTTGTATTTTTGAGGATGAGAATGCGAAAAAGCTAGTGGGATGGGAGAGCCTGAAAGATTTTGGTCGGGTTTGATAGTATGGACTTCCTGTCAGAATGCAGCAGGGAAAGGGAGTACTCGATAAAGATATGCAATAAATGATGTCAGTATTATTTATTTGTTAGTCCTCACTAAACACAAGTAAATATAATAATGACAAGTCATAGCATGGGCCAGCAGGTTGCTGAGCATTACTTCTCTCATTTGTAGAATATATTTAGACATTGTCATAAAAAATGTAAACTTAAAAAACCTGACATGGTGAGCGCATAGTGATTCAATATTCAAAAGAAAAATAATATTTTCAGATAAACGTTAATGCAACATAATATGATATACAGTTATCATTCTCTTATGGCTGCCGATTATTTTGTACATAAGAGTGACTATCATCGGTAGTTACAGTTGTTTGTGGGTTTGGCGACCCTGGATATTCTAAATTTAGAATACGTCCTATGAAACGTGCAAAATACAATGTTGCTGGTTTTAAGAAGTTAGTCTGAACTGCGTGGGAGTGAATTTGAACTCCAATGCAATGGAAAAAGAAAACTGTGATGTTTACGTTGATTCATAGCCTCGTTTAACCAGACTCTGTATTGCATACAGAGCCTGGTCCAGTTGACACATTTGGTTTGTAATCCGAGATGGCGGCCAGTTTATGTAAGACGTTCAGAGAAATGCGGGGCACGTTGTTGTTTGGAGGGTTGACGTTTTAAGGAACACGTTGAACGCACTGTGTCCTACGTTGAACACTGCACGCTTTTACGGTATTCGCTCTGTATTCTCGTAAGCATACCGCCATTAACATTATTGTAAACAAGCTAGATATTTTATTGGTGATCTGAATTTCGGGCATTTTAGTATATACGTGTATTGTTACTACGTATACAATGTGTCGAATAAAATAGATTGTAATCAAAATATCATGGGATCATTAATAACATAGGAAGGAAAGAATCGAATTGGCAGTCTGTTGTCAACATCAAGCTGTCAATCACACGTCACATACAAAATAGCCTCGCTCAACCAGACTCTCTATTGCATGAAATGAGCCTCGCCATTACACAGTCTGGATGATCGAGACTACGAAAAAGGGACTAGTCCGGGGTTAGCCACATTCTCTTATAGTTACTTTGGTGGGAGGGCGTGGCACCATGAAATAATAACGCTCTTTTCTGAAAATATTTCCGGGACTTTGCGGGAGTGAACTCTACAATAAAGGCCGTGGCCTGCCGCCTGTATAATGTAGCCAATTTTGCAAAGTATCACCTATGTTCATGATTGTCACAGGTGATATTGCTAGTAAGAATCATGCCAAAACCTCCCCGCTTTGTTCCCACTCATAGTGTCATTGTATGGTTTGTTTGTTTGTTTGTTTTTAAATAAACAACAACTCAATGTTCTGAGCCTATATTAAGTTTTATTCTACTGCATTATATATTAAAAGAAAGTATACTATGTCTTATTATGTACACATACCAAAAGTTTCCACTTGCAAAGAATAAATAGGGATCTACAATAACTACCAACATTTTTCACTTGCCTGAATATAAATCTTAATAAAATAATTTTATGTTAAAATTGGCTAATAAAAAACAAATAACATGCGATCTTGATTACCACAGTCCAAATATACAATATGCTAATTATTTTTTTCAATGCTAATTTTCTGAATCCTTCATAATTTGTTAGAAATTACGAATAGTTTTTCAATTCCTTTTGAAGATTTTTTTTAAAACAGTCATTTTTCATGAGATGCCAAAAACGCTACAAAAATGAAATTTTAGGGAAGAAAAGTGGGGCGCCCACCTCCTGAATCTGCCTAGGAAATAACAAACAATTGCATGAAATTCTGTCCTTACATTACTATCACAGACCTTACAATGAACAGACAGGAAAAACTTGCGGGCTGCTGCTATAAAAAATCAATAGCTGCAAAATGTAACAAAGCCGTGTGTGCTGTTCTCCGTGTTAGAATGCTCTGCGTGTACTGTTTGCAATGCATTTAATAGGGGAAATGGTCATTTACCATTGCTGTTTTTTTAATGTTACCTATATTTTTCATCGTGATTATTGTGTAATAACAGATTATCTTCATTCTAAGGTCTGTGCGCTTATTTTCTAGCATTAATTGTCACTAGATCTAGCATTTTCCCCGTGCACAGAAAAACGCGAGTGGGGAAGCAAAACAGTCAGTAGACTTTGCTAAATATCTCCTTCCATACCTCACTCAAAAAATATTTTATTATTATACATATATTCTATAGATGTATGCTTTCCAATCATATGAATTAAAAAAAATTTGGAAGCACATTTTATCAATAAACTTTGAAGGTAAATATGGGCATTATTTCGATGGTGGATTTAACAACTGTAATACCTACAATAGATGTAAATGCTATCTTGCTGCCTATCATAACATTATTATTTATATCATGAAAACAAGAAAGTACACACTGTCTGTTATCAAACTCTTTATTCTTTCATAATTTAATGCATTACATGATGTCCTGTAATAAATTTTCTTGATCAGCTTCTCTCCTGTCACATGTTCCGACATGACACTTCCGTGTGCACGGCAGCCATTGTAAAAACCTGCTAGTAGACTTTTTGCTTAATATCCCAGTCCATACTCCACCTAAAAATATTCTATTAATATCTGTATAATTGGAAGAAATATGCGTCTCCAACCATACCAATCATGAAACAGTTGTACGATATTTCATTATTAAACTTTGATAATCAAAATGTGCATCTTCTCGATGTTCAATTTGACAGCCACAACATCACTAAGCGGGTTTGGTAAAAGATACTGCAAGTAGATTTTGCTTAATATATCAATCCACATCTCACCCAAAAATGTTTTATTAATATATGTATACTCTATAGAAGTATGCGTTTCTATCCATGCCAATTACAAAATTTTAGTTAGATATTTCATCCCTAAACTTTAATAGTCAAAATTAGCTTCCCATCACCAATGATTTTGACAGCTGAAACATGATGTTGATAATAACTGTTATTTTGTTGTATTTCTACGAGTAATGTTATTAATTTAACATATCAAAATGAGAAGAAAATGTAGTACCACAGACCTTAGAATGAATCATTGTAAGGTCTGTGGTAGTACACTAATTAGAAATCAATAAAAGGAGAGATAACAGAGTCACGCATTGCATATTCAGCTGTAACAGCACAGCAGCATGACAGTGTTAACACGGAGAACAGCACATGGCTTTGTTACATGCTTTTTGCCGAAGCCAGTCTGTTCATTGTAAGGTCTGTGTTACTGTGTTCAACTGCATTTATATAAGAGGCATTTTAACTTACATAATTATGTACATACTATATACATAAACTGTCTACAAACTTGTATGAAATAATACAATATGGTGGTATCTTGAAACAACCTGCAATGTACAGAACAAATATAAAGTCATATCAAACAGTACAATAAAGGCTCGCTATGAGGGACACGGGTGGAAATGGGGAAAAGTGATGCAAAGCATTCATAGCAAAAGGGAAAATGAAATTGTGTCATTGCCTCATACTAGCTACGATCCTGACTTGCATAGAGGACATGGAACATGATTATAACAGGTATATGTAGTGTAATGAGTGTGTATGAAGATTTGTTTTTATAAAGTAGGCGAAAAGAGTACTGAGAAAGTTTAAGTATTACTTTGCTTTTCTTGTACAAAGACACTGTATGCTAATATGCTAATTTGTTCTTTTGATATAGTAGGAAAGAATGCTGGGAAATTTAAAAAATTAAATATATTGTAATATTTTTTGCAAAAACCATTTTATTGTGTAGGCAGTACTAGGCACACATCATTTGATTTAAGCAATTTCTTTTCTCTCTAAGTTTGGAAGCTTTATTGATAAGCAAGTAAGGTTATAAAATCTCTTTTTACCGTCAAAGTCCATACCGTATGTGAAATCGTGCGATACGTTTAGTGTGTGTAATGTGCCTGTAAATGATTCCAAAATGGTTTTGTTCTTATGTTAATAATAAAAGGGTATCTCCACAAGTCCAAATTCGTATTTCAAAGTTTTTTATGTTAATTTGTTTTGCAGTATAGTAGATAAGCCTTCAAATGATAAAAATAATACCGTATTTCCGGGTTTTAAAGCCTAGGCGTTGTTGTCAAAATCTGTCTAGAGCAGGCTATTAAATGAGGGAGGCATCTATGTGAAGGTTATGGTTATTAGCACAAAACTGGCAAATGTAACATTATGCACTGGGACACATTGCGCATTGTGACGTGCATGAACATTGATTCGTGATTATGTAGTCCTGGTTACGAAAAAGAAGTATGTTGACTATTTCACTGCGCTTATTTGAGGGAGGGGATCATTGATTTCAAAATCATTTCTAGCCCGAACAGTATCCTAACTCGTTTTTCGGACATACCTATCATATCCTAATAAGTTTATACTGCTTGAAAAAACAACTACTCCATATTCTGAATCTACATGAAATTTATTCCACCACCGTATAAAATGAAACATACCTTTTAATATACATAAGTACATATACTAAAAGTTTCTGCTCACAAATCATATAATAGTATTGGCATGCAATGTTATATAATTATAAAAAATCAAATGAATTTTTTCGTGTATGGATGGATTGCAGAAATTTAAATATGTACAGGCTCCATCTCAGCGATCAATATAAAATGAATATCCATTTTAAATTAATTTTTTTGCAATATATTTACATTTCACAGTTTCATATACTATCAGCTGATGTCAAACTATATCGCTTTAGCATGTACAGTCATGTGGTGCTTTTCCAAGTTGCCTGCTTGTGTAAACGATTTGTGACAAATGTGGCAGTAAAATGGCTTCTCTCCTGAGTGTATGCGCTTGTGTATCTTTAGAGTAACTCTTCGAGCAAAACATTTTCCACATTCATCACATTTATATGGTTTCTCCCCTGTATGTATACGCATGTGCTTAATTACACTGGCCCTGTTAGAAAAAGCTTTTCCACACTCTGCACAGCCATAAGGTTTCTCACCACTGTGCGTTCTCATATGGCATTTCAGACTTTCATTTAGACTAAATGACTTTTTACACACTGTACACTCATAATTTTTCTCCCCAGTATGGATTTTCATGTGGCTGGTCAATGTACTATTGTGACTAAAACACTTCCCACATTGACTACACTCATATGGTTTTTTACCACTGTGTATTACCATGTGTGTGGTCAGACTTGAGTTGAAGGTAAACGATTTCTCACACACTGGACACTGATGTGGTTTCACTCCGCTGTGGATTTTCATGTGGATTGTCAAGCCACTACTTTGCTTAAAACATTTCCCACATACAATACATTCAAAAGGTTTCTCACTATTGTGCGTTCTCATGTGGGTTTTCAGACCTCCTTTCTGGCTAAATGATTTCTCACACACAGTGCACTTGTATGGCTTCACCCCAGTGTGGATTCTCACGTGTTTGGTCAAGTCACTTTTGCCACTAAAACACTTGCCACATTCACCACACTCATAAGGTTTCTCACCAGAGTGAGTTCTCATATGCAAAGTCAGAGTCTCCTTACGACTGAATGGTTTTTCACACACTGTGCACTGATACTGTTTCTCCCCAGTGTGAATTCTCATGTGTGAAGTTAAGTGTTCACTGCGACTAAAACACTTCCCACACTCACCACACTCATAGGGTTTCTCACCTCTATGTAATTTCATATGTGTGGTCAGATTGCTTTTTGCACTGAATGATTTCTCACACACTGTACACTGAAATGGTTTCTCCCCAGTGTGGATTCTCATGTGCTTGGTCAGACTGTCTTTCACACTGAATGATTTCTCACACACTGTACACTGATACGGTTTCTCCCCAGTGTGGATTCTCATGTGGCTGGTCAAGCCACCACTGACACTAAAACACTTGCCACATTCACTGCACTCGTACGGTTTCTCCCCAGTGTGGATTCTCATGTGAATGGTCAAGGCGCCACTTTGAATAAAACACTTGCCACAGTCACCACACTCATAATTCTTCTCCCCGGTGTGAGTTCTCATGTGACTAGTCAGACTGTCTTTCATACTGAATGATTTCTCACACACTGTGCACTGATACGGTTTCTCCCCAGTGTGGATTCTCTTGTGGCTGGTCAAGCTGCCACTTTGACTAAAACACTTGCCACAATCATCACACTCATAAGGTTTTTCGCCAGTGTGGATTCTCATCTGTCTTGTCAGATCTCCCTTCTGCCTGAATGTTTTCTCACACACTGTACACTGATGTTGTTTTCCATTGGCCATATCCATATTTTGTGTCAAGTCAGATTTGCGAGCACTGCTTTTCTCCTGCTCACTCTCACTCAATCCAGACATTTTCCCTTCTGAAATAATCCTGTTGAATCAGCCTATATATGTCTCAAATGATCTTTATAGTCCCTTTTCATATGCAGCGTAGTTTGTAGTGTCCTAGTGGTTCATGATCTGTTTTCTACATTTTTTTGAGATATTGAGTTTGAATCAATTTATATATAATGCAAATTAGAATTCTGTTGTTATTCAACTAAACTCTTTGTAACCTACATGCAAAAAATCAAACAACTTCCAAATGTCTCTCTTAGATATTCTATGTGTGTTGATTATAATTGATTTTTCAAAAATCGTTACAAATTGTGACGTCTACATAAAAAATAAAATTTCTCATGTTTTTGTCATAACGGCCTCCATGATTGGACAGTTTGATTTTTTATTTGAAGAAATGTACTGACTGTTGCTAATATATCATGTTTATTATGTACTAGTTGAAGGGAAATGAAACTAACCTAGAGATATCTGAAAATTCTAGATAATATCTATTTTGTATTGAGATCATGATCGATATTGTGAATATGAAATTTAAATAGACTACAAGTCCCAACTAGAAAGACAAATGTCAGAAGGAGTTGAAATAGCAAATATGGACTATGACATTTATTCAAAACTAGACCATTAGTAGCCAGCCTTCAATAGAATGATATTTACTAATCAATTACCTGGTCCTTAAACTTAATAAATGTGAAGTTTCCATGTATTGTTTATTGTTAATTTGTTTGTCATCATCTGTTATAATACATGTTTATTATAATCTGTTTATTGTTAACTGATAATCTTGCACTGTATATTTTACCTGTATTTAATATCTTTTGGTGTTTGAAGTTGAAAAAGAGTTGAAAACGTTAGAAAATTGATAAAGTCAAAATTTTATGAGTTTTTAAAACAAAATTTCATTTTAACAAGAATACAGCTGAAAAATAGAACTACAGTGGATGTCCTCAACAAAGGAAAAACTGAATAAAGAAACTTTTCTCATCTATTAGCTTATAATACAATCTAATGTAAGTAAATAATGTAGGGAACAGGGGAAACCCTCTACAAAGGAAGCATATGTCACTCCAAATTGGGTTCCGTTGTTGAAGTCATTCACTGTATATACACTAAAGATAAATGAGGCCACTGTGAATACATTCATCATATATCAAATGCCATGTTCACAATGTCTTCTGCAGTGACGAGCATTGTGGTGGTGGGGTCTCTGTCGCCGCGGGATACGGGTGCGTGGCGCTGCGTGGTGGCGACGGAGCGCGGGAACTTGTCACAGGCGGTCCGCGTCACGGTGATGGACGACACGGCGCCCTACTGCAGCGCCGGCGCCACGCGCACCAACAAAGGTACTGTGTTAGAAACGCACAAGAAAAAGTTCGGGTCCATCAGGGCCCTTAACTTTAAATAGTTGGAGGCCTGGCCCTGATCATAAGTTGAGGGCCCTGCTGTGATATGTGTTTGAAATGCTAGCAAAAGAAAGTTGTTGCTCTTATAGACACATATTTGAACATGATAAAGTATGGAATTCACTATGACTCACCAATATTCACTAAAAATAGTTGAGGGACAGCAGGGCCCTCAAGTCCCTAACAGTTAAGGGCACTTGGTGAAAAGTTGGGGCTCAGGGCCCTCAGGCCCCCTACTTTTTCAAACACTGAAAGGTACGTCAATAACACCTAGCTGGTGGACGTCATCGCTGGCCCTTGTTCTTGTGGGCGAGAATAGTGCACTATGCGTATCAGATGTCAAGCAAATTGACCTGTGAAATGTTTCACCTGAGAGTGGATTAACATAATTTATTACTTTATGTGACCTGTTTAAATACTGCAACCTGATTGGTTGAACCAGCCACAGCCGTCTGATGCTCAGCTGGGATTGATGACTTGACCTCATTTATATTCATCACCGGCCTGTGATGATTTTAGATTAACAGCCTGTGGTTGGTCAGAATTTTTCATGAGAATAGTTATGTGTCAGAGGTCTGTCTCTTCAAGAGTGTAAAATAAACTGAAATTTACAAAGATTGCTGTTGGTTTTACTGCAATGCTTGCAAAACGGTACAATTAGGAGGGCCAAAGGAGGAGTATGGATGCGCACTGAACGTCACAATGGATATATATTGATTGAAGTACAATTTTAGCATATGATTAAGTATATATGATGCTTTTTAACAAGTTTTTTACACTTGGTGTATTGTAGGGTTGTTCCACTGGGGCCGTGCTGTGGCAGGCACCCAGCCGAGCGTGCCCTGTCCCCATGGAGCCGCCGCGGTACACTTCTCACAGGTAAACAGTGGTAAAGTTAAGTGTATGGTAGAAACTATGTACAGTAGAAGCTATATATTATGACCACCTTTGGGACCAGTGTTAGGTAGTCTCAATAGAGAGGTGGTCTCTATACAGAGGTTCATTTTGGTAGCTTGGGACAGTAAAAATGGTCTTATTATAGAGGTGGTGTCAATAGAGGTGGTCTTAATTGGAGGCTCTACTGTATGGTAGAAACTATATATTGAGAACATCAGTAGAGGTGGTCTCTTTATGGGGGTTCATATTGATCTCTATAAGAATTTATCATGGGCTTTGTTTGCCAAACATAATATTCAAACAGTCTTAATTACAGTGAAACCTATCTTATGTGGACACCATTGTGAGAAATGAAAAGTATCGACGCAAACACTACAAATATTATAAAAAAAAATAAGTATTGACATGAGGCAGATGTCCTAGAAAGGCAGATGTCCACATGGACAGGTTCCACTGTAGAACAAACAGTGACAAACCACCTGCCCGCTGTCTGACAAAACAAGTCGTATAAGACAAATGCATGAGCCGTATACAAGTATGATGTATTCAGCAGAAATGTGGTATTTTATTTATCATACATTGTGTTTAAACAGTTGCATGTCATCTAATGAATAAATGCACAAATCTATCTTGTTGATACAAAGCGCTGACATCTGACATCTACAATAGTACCTCCTTTCAAATTAACTTGCTAAAAATGAACGTAACACGTTGCAGCCAATTCCTGGACATGACTGATGATATTAAGTCAGTTTGAAGGAGCATTATAACCATGGCTAGGTTACGAGGCAATTATCGAGCATGAAAACCCAATAAATTACGCGTCAATGTGTCAATCTCCAGACTGCAGCGTCGGCGTCATCCCCTGTCAGCGGCGGCGCGGTGGCCACGCGGCGCTGTGACGACGCCGGCGTGTGGCAGGACGTCGAGGATGGAGCGTGTCAGTATGCAGCCGAGGTCACGCGGGTGCTGCAGCAGTACGCAAAGGTCAGTACAGAGGTCACGGGGTCAAGCGGGTCTTGCAGCAATATGGAAAGGCACCCCAGTCTACTGTGCCATTTATCAATGCCTCAGTCAAAATACATCGATGCATGTATACTTGTGTCATCAGCCAATCAAAACGTGCTTATTTGCATATTTGTACCAGGAGATTCAGCCACGAAAAACATCAAAACTTGGGATTTGACAGCTCACCTGAGGGGAAAACTCGGGATGTTTAAGGCTACAGCTTTAAATGGTTGGATTAAAAGACATAGAATTGGTTTGAAGTCACAAGTCTAAATGTAGTGACGTAATTGAATATGATGATTAATGTCCTTATTTTTCAAACAATGTTTCTCCCCCTACGAGACGGACCTGTCTAACATGACCACCTGTTTTACAGACCTGTCTAACATGAGGGGGTCATATAGCAAAAATGTGATTGATTGATTTGCCCTAAATCTTGGGCGTGAATTGTGAATTGCCTGTATTTAAGTGTGTGAAATGCATGGTTCCCACAGCTCCCGATTATCGGGAATTAGCAATGATTTTTTTATTTGACTTCCCGGCCCGGGAAATAGCAATGAATTCTAGAAATAACGGCAGAAACTGGGAAATGCCCGTGAATAATCCGTTAGTAACATAATCCTAATAATCTATTACGAATGCTCGTCGGAAAATCAAAATAACTTACTTATTCATGAAATAAAAAATGCACATGACTTTTTTGTCTCATTGCGCATGCTCAGTTATTTAAATGTCCGGCGCTGTTGTCAAATCGAAAACGGAAACGTTCGATGAATCGTTCGCTTATCACACCATTTCCACGAGTAATTTAATGTTTGTAAAAATATTATGAAAAAAGGATGGGCAGAGAGCACAGTAATTGGTCGTTTGGTCGTCAGAATCGACTCACGTTTTGTCCAAACGACCCAGACTTCAACATGAGTCGTCCGTATGGACGACTCACGGTTTACGGACGTGTGATCATCAATATTTGAAAGATATTACACCATTATTTGCTTTCTTTTCATTGAAGTTTCAATCAGCGTTAGTTTCATGGGCGCTGCCATATTTGTTTACATTCAGAGCGCCACCAAACGGCGATCCACTGAAATACTTTCAACTAGTTCACGCCGGTAAACGGAAAAACGGAAAACGCGCCGCTGCTGTATAATTTGTGTTGTGCTAAATGCATGTTGCGTCGGGTATTAGTATTAAAATGGCTCCCATAGGAAACAGATCTCAATGTGTTGAAATTTCTTGTTATTTGCTTAAGATATTAAAGTAACATTAAAATGAATTATGTATGATCATTCCTAATGAGGTTTTACATAAAGTTATCTACTTTTTTCCCGATGACACTGCTTCTAAATAGTCATTTGAAGGATTTAAAAAAAAAACATGTGACAGGATTCATACATGTCAAAGCTTTGGCAGCCAAAACCGTGAAATGTTCAAATGATACGGCCCGTTTAGGCGGTTAGCTCTAGGAGTCTGTATTGATATAATAAGTGTTGTTATTTATAGAATTTTCTTGTATGATAAATGTATGCAAAAACACAAACACCCATATTATTTCTGCACGACCCAGAATATCACCCGGACCACTCACGTTTTATGGTAACCTAACGTATTCGCCTTTGAGTGTTTTCATCGTTTGATGTCGACTGCGTTGACCAAACCCAGCCACAGATATTTGGTTAGTTTTATGGTAGGTCGTCCGGACGGGCTAGCTACGATTTAGAATTACTGTGCTCTCTGATGGGGTGGGCGTTTGAGTTAAAATCTTCCAAAATAGGGGATGGGCGGATAAACAGAGGAGGGCGTTTGAATGAGCGGGTACGTTATATTTCACTCTCTAAGAGGAAATCTCCGACGGTGAATAACTTGTCAAGTGAAAAGCCATACTCAGCAGTCAGCAGCAAAACAGTGAAAATGGGATCGGCTTCCAAAGGTTTATAATTATCGTGATTTATTTTACCAATCAGTATTCATATTACTAGTGTACTATCATATACATTGATTCTTTTGAATGAAAATAAAAATTAAATAGTTCAGTTTTAGCATGTTTTATTCTTGGATCACACACACATATCTAAAGTGCATATATAAATATATAAATTAGATTAAATCTAAATGGATAAATCATAATAACATTATGTATGTTTTGCGATTAAAACAAGTATTTGGTCAGTGAAAAGGTCAGTGAAAAGTCAGTGAATTTTGTCATCCCTTCACTGTGGGAACCATGGAAATGTGATAGAACCTACTCAATTACAATTCCTGTGATTGGTGAAAGACAATGAAATGTATTGGTGACTGATGATTTCTAAAGGCAAAAAATGGTAGTGAATGGATTTTCATCAAGGCTATATACCCCCCTCTAACATGGCCGCCTGTTTTCCAGACGGACCTGTCCAACATGACGACGCTGGCGTCCTGGGCGGGCAAACTGCGGTCGTACGTGGCCGACTCTGGTCACCGCGCCATGCAGGATGTCATGGACGTCGTGTATGTCGCAGACGTCATGACGACGCTCGCCGGCCAACTCGCAAACAACCCGGGGGTGAGGCATAGACACGCACGCACACGCGAGCACACACAGCCAACAAGAGGGTCAGAGTCATGAAAATGAATAATTTACCATGCTCTTATCATTTGAATACCGTATACGACCATCCAAGCGCCCAGGGCGGTTAGATCGAAATTTTCTCAAAATAGGGGGTGGGCGGTTACACGAGAGGGCCGTTAAATGGGAGGTGAAAAAAAAAACACATCTATCAAACCTGTTTACAAGTTCGCTTTCGTTTTCTAAGTGGGGAAAACCCATGACGTCATGAAAAATTGTGTACAGAGTGAACTAAAATTGTCTGCAGTGGAAGCAAATGCTAGTTATAGGGGTCTAAATAAATTACTGCGTGATTTTAAAAACGGCCGTGGGTGAAATATGTACTACATGGTGATGCAATAATTAAAACAACATGAGGAAGTAGTAAACAATATCTTTATTTCTTCATGTGTACAAAAGTTTGGGCTTATTTATTTATTTGTCTATTTTTTTTGGGGGCTTTAAGGACATTTAGGAAAAAAGAGGGGGTGGGCGGTTACACGGGGTGGGCACTTGGATGGTCGTCTACGGTACATGAAATTAAGTTTCGAAAACAGAAAAGCAAAGTATATGTTGTCTTTTGTACATCATATGTACGTTATGCATGTGTATTCAACTTTTGAGATGTTTCTTCCTAATTCAATTAAAGTTTAAAAATGATGTGAGAGTTGTTGAGAAAACTCAATGGTGAGCTTACAAGAACCAACACATCATTGTTCTCAAGATATGCAGGAACAGGTTTAAGTTTGTAGACCAATGAACTGAGTGAAAGTGAAATGTGCATCTCAGAAAACCAGAAAGTGAACACACATTCGCTATTTGACGTCTTCAAACACTGCAGAAGTGACAAATGAGTCCCATTATTTGATAACGACTCTCACGAAACTGTGATTTCCCACTAAATGGCTTTCATCTGTTCAATTTAGATGCAACTTCTCTGACAAAGTAGATCCTCTTGCACTGACCACTGTCCATTGACCAGTGCATTATGCCGTCACAGAGGTGTTGATATTTACCGCCTGATGACAGCTTCATGTCCAAGCTTTAGCCTCACTCTACATGGGATCAGAATAAGTGTTGTGTCCAGGTGTCTCTTTTTATAGCCTTTAAAACAGTCACTTTAAATACATGTTCATACAGAAGAAACGTGTCTTTGTGATGATAGATGAGTCTTCTTTTTCAAATGCCATTTCAACAGGTTTAAAACCATTACAGGTGGCTGCGGTGTCACTCGCTGTTACTCGATGTGGCTGCCTCCCGATCAATCTGAACCTTGTTACTTTAATCACCATGTCAGGTGCTGCTATTTGAGGACATGGCTCTATGGGGCTGTATTGGGTGAAGACTAACTAATCTCTTGAACAAATTGTCTGCAAGGCGTTTGGACTTTGGCCTTGGCAATCGACTTTACTGGCAAAAATGTAACGTTTAACAAATTGAAATTTTTTTTCCAGCTGTTCTAACAAGTCTATACTAGCCATTAAAACTTTCACTTTAAACTGTGTTCGATTATTTATATCACACAGACTGAATGTACTCTTTGACTTAGGTCTAGAAGTGACTTACAATGTCAAGAAGTGTATTACCAATAATCACTTGTACTCATCGGCATTAAATCAATTTGTTATGAAGCTGCTAAAGGAAAGTTTGTAATTATTCACTTTTAAAGCACAGCGATCCAAGTCTCAAAAGAAGCGGAATAATGACATTAATGTGCGTGTTATTGACATAGCCAAGTAGGTGTCACTTAACAAATTACCGCCATACACAGCCGTCTTTACACAATTTCACATTCAATGGGTTTTCATTTGTAGAAAGATCAACAAGCACGGTTAATCATGGGTTATTTTGTTTGCCACAGGCGACACTTTTGTTAACACAAGTGGACAGTGACACTGTGGACAGCGGTCGGTGCACAATGACAGGTGCTTGCTTATTAGGAGCTAGCATGAAAGACTTGCAGTTCAGATATACAAGTATAATTTTAATCAAGATTATTTATATACATGTTTAGAACACCTTAGCGAAAAGTAACAGCATTAAAGAAATAATCAGAACTATGAGACCATGAATACTTGATAAAGGAGAGTGATTTTGTTGAAAGAAATGTTAAGAAATAAATGATCTCCTGAGTATTAAAAATTTAGACAAATTATTGTTTGAGTACATTTTAACAGAAGGTTTTTGAATACAAATTCCTGTCATTGTATAATCACACGATTATATATCATTGTTATGGACTCATCACTAACGATCGCCGTGGCAACAGAATGAGCTAGTGATAGTGGCCCGTCCAATGGGAATCCATGATACATCTTCATTTGTACTGGAAACAACAAGGCGTTTTATTGGCTGTGACAAATCAGACGCCAAACAGAACAGAGGGAATTACTTAGTGGAAAGCTCGAGATTGATTAACATTTACATTATGCTGCTTTAATTTTATAATTCCGTCATTCTTATTCTGTGTTGGTAGGATAATTTAGAAAAAAAAATGAACATCTTTTGCGTCCAAAATAAAGACACTCATATATTATTCTGTTTCGTATGTGAGTCAATGACACACATCTTTCAGAAATTAGAACTTTTTTAAGTAAATACCTCGCATTTATTTGTAGAATGTAGATGTCATGACATAATAGTATTACTACAAACAGCCGACAACAGCTGTTGTAATATGCTGTAATAGATGACAATTATACACTCATTTTAATCGTGTCATCAAAGAGCCACATCGATTCAACTGCAACAACACAGGTGGAAATTCGCACGCACATAATTACAGGTTTTAGAGCAAATTATGTATTTATGGCGACTTTGATGTGCCTATTAGAATATTGGTATCATGAACATGCATATTTGTCATCAGAATACGCTATATATATGATTGGAAATTTACTACGACAATTATAGAGATTTTGGGATATACGAGATTTATAACTAGGAAATATTACAGTTTGATCTTTGATCTTTTTAAATCGAACATAAAGAGTAGATAAAACTTTTGAAATTCAGAAATTCCAAGTTATCAGAATGTGAATAGTCATTTTCTATGTATGAATTCTTTTATCATACTGTGAGGTAAACAAGCCTGACTGTATATTCAACAGCACCATTCTTTCTTTCTACATCATAACCATTCAGTTTTCATTTTGGTTAAGAGTCTGTTAAAGGAACAGAACTTTTATGTATTATATATTTCCATTGTCATGAAAATGTACAATAAATATTCTGCAAGTGAAAAGGAGTCTTCTTCAGCTATGATTGGCAATTTGGATGAAGTAATGAATTTCTTGGGAATGGCACTTGATGATTTGGATGAAAATATTCAATTACATGTATATTGATACCGCTTAATACAATGGAAACCTGTCTTATTTAGACATCTTCGGGAGCATTGGAATGTATCGACATAAGAGAGTTGTCCTAAAATGGCTGGAGTCCATGTAGTGTTCGCCTGTGACCTTTGAGCAAAATTGGTGATATAAAAGTCTCTTCCATTCCAGCTCGGGGAGGAAATGCTGAAAATTGGCAGCATCGTCATGGAAACGAAGCCGTCAATTTTGAAGGCAGCTGAGGAGGAGCCGTATTCAGCCTGCTCGAGGTGAGAGGCAGCAGGGGGACATTGTGGTTTTGACAAGAAAACATTTCGTTATGTTTGAATGGAGTATAAAGAAATTTATCGTCAAATTCAAGAGACATATATGATGAATCTTAAATCTTAGTTTTTCCTCTGCATACGACCATTCCAAGCACCCATATGCTTATGAGTTTGAAATTTGTGAAATGCTAGGTGTTTTTTTTACATGAATGTGTTGTCATTTCAATTCTTCATCGACATGTATATCATATAAGTCTTCTTTACATGTATATCTATGAGCTTAATCTGAGTTCTTCAACTTGCTCCATGTAAAATGATCCATGAAGCCATAAACTCGTCCCTTGTAATCAACCAGATTATCACAACTTCAGATCAGGTTCTTAATGTTCTCTTCAACTATTTCAAGCCGGTTCATAAGATTTCAAGAAATAAACCATAAATTAGAAAAAAGCTCAATTTTTACGAAGAATGCATCAAATGCCTATACAATGTACATGCATTACCATCTATATGTGCAGTAATTCTTAATGTGAAACTGCCAATGTCTACAAGTACAGCGTGTTTTCGCCAGGATTGTGTCTGCGCTGGAGCGGCTGCCGCAGCAGGTGTCCTCCTCTCAGCCTGCACTGAGCAGCGCCGGTGCCCACATCGCCATGGCAGCCATGCTCGCTCCCACGGACACAGACACAGGTACTCAAAAAAAAATTACGCTTTACTACATTATTCTTTTAACACATAACTGAGCCCAGCCAAAATGTATATCAATGGACTTCTAGTTGTGTTGTGCAGGTGATTACTTTAATCCAGAGCGAGTTTTTTTTAACTGTGTGACCACAAAGATGTAGACAAGCTCAGCACTATATAAACACAAGATTTTACTTTCGTCATGATTTATGCTACACGCGTAAGACGTTTCCCAAACAGCAGGTGTTTGTTTCCAGGTCTCACGTGTGGGATCTACTACCCTGAGGATGGACAGAAGGAGGGAGGAGACGACGCGCCGTTTGACGACAGCAGCCTCATGTGTGCACCCGTGGTGCCGCGCAACGGCAGCCAGCCCACAGTACCCGGCAAGGTGAGGACCAATGGGGGAGGGAGGGGGGGAGCGCGAGAAAGGCGAGAGACTGTGATTAGGGGTGGGGTGGGTGGGGCAGGGGGTATTAGCCCTCTACTTGGAAGGTGAGATTTCATATCTCAATTGAATCAGTGATAGAGCAAAGGAAGGCCCTGCTGTGTAATGTGATGATTCTGTCATGATTTAGAGCAGTTCTGAGGAACACCAGCACTCCTCAACATAAGAGGGTGTTATGAGAAGCTAAGGAAAGGTGTTCTTTATTTTGATGAAGTGCAAACGGATTGAGAGAGTATTACAATATCTTATTGTTCTATCCTAATAGTCTCATAGGCATTTATACAGGGTTACACATTGTTTTTCATTACATTTGAATTGGATAATTGAAACAGATAGAAAGCAATACTAAAAATCCAATGTTTGAATATATACTGGTAGAAAATGAGAAATGTATTCAATGAATACCCAGTCTCAAAGAATGACATGGCCTTTCATGCAGGACAATACGGTATACATCTGAGTCAATCCTGGAAACAAATAGAAAGCAATACCAAGAAAGATGTAAGAATGTAAGAAAGTGAAACATTTTGAAGGTTTTTCTGTTTAAGAATCTTTTCCATAGCGTTTAGCAGACGGCATCTCATGATAGCAGGTGGCCTGGCCCCGGAAACCATGGCAACAGGGTGTAACTCAGTTAGCCGCGAATCGCCACAGTAATTTTTGGTCTTAGTGGGAAATTTATTTCAATCAATGTCATCAGTTTGGGTATTATATCATTCTTTTTTTATAATGTTGTGGGAGTGTTCGCACAATGAGGGAATTCTACTTATTTGTTGAGATGCTTACAATTGAATCTGTACATTTAGTGATTCCAATAAACTGCATTATTTTGTATCAAATAAGGATTGATAAATATAAATTTAATGATTTGATTTACACTGAAATCCTTTTAAAATGATCCAAAAACAATGCCAGATGTAGGGTGTGTGGAGATGGATGGCTTGGTGCCCAGATTCTTACACATTTGTCATCATTTGGACCATCATTGTCCAGGTTGGTCATGGGCTACTTGCGTTCTACACGCGTTTGGACACGTGAGCTCTCAGAAAACCTGGATCTGTCACTGAAAAATACTTATCAACTACTAACTCAGATGTATGGACTATAATTTAGTGATATATTGATCGAACATGTGATTGGTATTTGCTACTGTTTCAGTACATCACTGGAGTATCCTTCTGCATCATCTTCTCTCCATTTTAATACATTTGGACAGGTTTTCCCCCGACCAAAGTACCATTACCATCAAGGATACATCAAACATTTTGTCTTAACGTTTACCTAATATCTCTTGACAGATTGTTGTAGTGTGATACTGTATTTCAGTACATGGCGGGCAGTATCCACCTGCCCCGGGCGGACTTTGTCGTCTGCCAGCCATCAGACATTTTTTCCGTCTCCTAGTATCTCTAGTTGTTGTAGTGTGATACTGCCCCGGCAACAACCACACGGCGGCGGCGGGCAGCGACACAGTCATAGCCTCGTTCTGGGTGTACCGGCACGCCGCACTGTTCCCCCTCGCTGACGGAGACGGCACGGAGGAAATCCGCTCGCCAGTCATCGCAGCAAGACTCTCCGGTGAGACCGCGGCTTGGGCTAAAGTGTTTGCTATACCAAGTACAACATTACAATCGGGTAGCAACGAAGAATGCTGTTAAAATGATTTTAATTTGACATGAAGGAAATCACACCTTTCATTCACTTGAGGTGTTTCAATCATAAACAATTGTTAAGCGTAACAAAATGAACTAAAATAGACAGAACAAAGAAAAAAGCTTTATTTATTCTACATTTCCCGTCATGCTAACCTAGTAGACTTTGTTCATAGCTGCCAGTCTCCTTACCGTGCAGCTCAGAATGCGGCCTGTCCATACAAGTCTACCATTTGCCTGCGTGAAACTAATGTAACCTATTGCTCAAGGAACTTAAATCAAGAACTAAGTCTTATAGTGATAGAACCTTTAAGACAGAAGCAGCTAATTTATGAAATAAACCTTCTCTGTCCATAAAACAATCTAAGACTCCTACCAATTTTTAAATCCCAATTAAAGCACCACAAGTTGAAGTCGGCCTACAAGTCCCGCACATGAACATCGTTTTTTGAATTTGTGCTGTGAAAACATTGTACTACATAGAGGTTAAACTAAACTACGCTACTACTCACTAATTCAACAAACACTGACGTGGCGTCAGTGTTTGTTGAATTAGTGAGTAGTAGCGTAGTTTAGTTTAACCTCTATGGATAGTCCCACTATTAATAATAGTCTTCATGAAGATATTGTACTATACAAGCCCAATCAAAGCACCATGTTGAAGTCGGCCTACAAGCCCCGCACATAAACATCATTTTTTGAATTTGCACTTTGAAAACATTGTACTATACCTGTCTGTCCCAGGCGGGGGTGTGCGCTCCGTGAACCTGTCGTCGCCTGCGGTGCTGCGCCTGCGGGGAGGCGGGGGTGTGGGCCCGGCGCGTGCCGTGTGGTGGGACGGTGCCGGCTGGCGGCAGGACGCCACCGGCTGCTCTGTGACGGAACCCGTGGCGTCACCCGGAGGACTCGTCACCGTGACGTGCAGCCGACTCACGCACACAGCGCTACTCACGGTGAGCAGCATGTTTTCTAACTGAGTTGCATTAGGTTTGGTCATAATGTATACATTTACTACCTTTAGTGTTTGTTGAATTGTTTTTTGAAAACTCAACGTTTACTTTTTTTCTCTATGATTTGACCAGGAACTTTTTTTTAAGCAAACGCTCATCTGTAACTTTCAGTGAAGTCACATGACCTGTGTCTGGACACAGCGCTAACAGAACGTGTTGGCTAACAGAAATGATATATAAATGTTTCACAGTGCTTGCTGATACATTTTCAAACTTCTCTCTCTTTCTCTCACACATGATCAGTTGATCTATAAGTGTGCCAATGAGCTGGTGGAAAATGTATTTTTGTTAGAGCAAGCCTCGAATCATGACTATAAACCACCACATAGGTTAGAAGCATTAGGTAAATTCATAATGTATACATTTAGTACCTCTAATGTGTGTTGTTTTTGGTTGAAACTCCGCTTTTACTTTTTTCCTCTATGATTTGACCTGGAACTTCGAACAATTTTTTTTAAGCAAACGCTCAACTGTAACTTTCAGCGAAGTCACATGACCTTTGTGTGGTTACCATGGGTCACGTAGATGACTGTCCACACTTTTCATGTATAGTTGGATTTATTGAGTTATCAAAAATTTCAAGTAAAATATCAGAGTAATCAACAATTTGAATAACATTCAGGAAAAGGGTTATTTGCTATTTTGATATGAAAATTGGGGGTTATAGTCAAATGAAAGTTCAAACAAAAAAAAATACACAACAGTGCCCCAGATTATTGAAAAGCTTATTAGTCTACAGGACTAGAATGGCAAAAAAGTTAATAGTCCTGCAAAAAATGTTGCTCGTTCTACACGTTCTACACGTTTTGGCTTAGAGAAAAGTTGGTCGTCTGGAGGATGAGTAAGTGGAGATTCTAACTCGTCCTGTTGGTTTAATACTAGTCTCTGACTACTGGACGAGTATGGGGCACTGATTAATAGAAACATAGATATTTTTCAAATTATAAGTTGACCACCAGCATATTGGCTGATAGCTGATTTGGGTCTATCAGTGACATTGCACCACCATTTCGGGCACAGAACAAGGTCATTGGGGTTGATTTGCCCTGTGAGGTGGTGATTTATGCGTGTGTCAGCCTTGCGGCTTGTAACACTGACCTTGATAAACAGATCGGTCTGTTACATGCGAGGGTCGTACGATGATAAATGCCTGTTTACAATACACGACTGTCACGCTTTTTGGTGATTTATGCATAGACTCAAAGAATATATGTTCAGTCATAAATCTGAAGTAACTGAAAAGAAATAAAAGTTAATGAGATAATGAGGAAAAAAACTGAGATTTTTGTTTGCATCAAGTATATGTTTTAATACCTATTATTTATCAGACTTAAATGACATTGAAATGGAAGTATAATTGTTTGTTTCATATAAGCTTTAATTTTTTTATTTCATGGTTAGCTTCAATTAGCCCTTTACTGGTGGGAAGTCACTATTACATTCTATTGCAGTGTTAGAATAAAGACTTAAAAAAGCTAAAATCTGCCACAAATGAGGTATCATTTACCCTCAATGCATTCACGTTAATCAGACCTTCATCCTGCTAAATTTGAGCTTATCTTAGGCTTTATTGTAGGCTGCAATAGTAGCATCATTTGCCCACTTTAGCCATTAAAGGGTTAACACGTTACAACGTCCACTTTGCCGGTCATTATTGCCATTGTGTCTCCGTGACAAATGTGTGGGGCAGACGTCGTTGTCACGGCAACAAGAACAGGTGGTCAGATGCACCGACAGAGGTCAAACGGCGGCCATCTATTGTGGTGACCGCTGGCTGGGTGGTCAGTTGCTGGGGGAGGGAGGTAGGCGTGGCAGGAGGATCAGTCTGTGACAGGGTGATTTGGTATGTTTATGTTTAAACGTATTGACTGAAAATGATATTTACAGTCCTTGAATTTTAGGTTGAAGCACAGAATGTGATATTGAAGTTCACGTTTCTTTTAATCTATTAGATTTGTTCTTGAAATGGAATAACTGGTGTATAAAAGATGCAATAGTTTTGGTCCTGTTTGCACTACAGTGTATTCTACAATTTAGTGTAAGAAGGACATGCAAGTTTGCATTATGGCTGATGTACATATGGACAGTCTCACAATGCAACACGGATGTCAAATTTGAGCCTTGTCAATCATTTTAGACAATTTTAGACAAATATTCTGCATATTTAGCTATCTGAGAATGGTGTGAGCTAATTAGAAATCAAAGTTGTCAGACAATTTTGACTGATACAAATTGTCAGCCAAAGGCAACCACAAGAAGAAAGTGGTTATCTCGAATATGTAAGAAGGGTGATATGAGGATTAGGTGGAAAAGTGCCGATATCCAGTCACAGTGTGGCTAGAAGAGAACAAAACTAACATTGAGATAGCCGAAAAATTCAAGACTTGCAATATCGAGATAACAAGTTTCTGCTGTATTAAGATTCCGTTCTAACAATCTATCTCTTTCCCTAGAGCCAGCACGTTGGTAGGACTATAATGACATATCTGAGACGATCATGTGTAATTTCAGACTGTGGCGGGTGCACGCCCTGGGCCGGACGCAGTGTTGCCGTGGCAATGGGGGCGCCTCACCATGAGTCCCATCGTGTACGCCGGCAGTGCCATCCTTGCAGCCTGCGCCCTCGCAACCGCGCTCACGTACATCATCGCTAACAGGTACACAAGCTGTGGTCACTATCATATACTGTCAGGGTCATCATCCTGTCTGAACACAAATTCGAGGTTTTTGCTCCATACCAGGCCTCTTATGATATTCCAGGTCCTAACATTGTTGCAAACAGATGATTCACTTTGATTTCATGAAGTGAGTGTATCAGGATCATGACCCAGAAAGGCACAACGTATTGCTTTTTGTAGCGACTCGTTTTTAGATTTCAGACATTGTTTCTTTTCTACTTGATGCAAAGAGTCGAATAGTATTGCACAGTAACAAAGACATTTCATCCATCTAGTAGCATAAAATTACTCTCATCTCAATCATCTAGCAAAGTCGCCTCTTCAAACAAAAAACACATTAGTCTCTCATGTTAAAGCGTATTAAAGCAACAAAACACACTCTGTAAAAACCAAAGATAACTTTGTAACCCCGTCTCTGCTAGGCGTCTGACGCTGCCGCGCAAGCTGCGCCACGCGGTGCCCAACCTGGCCGTGTCTGTGCTGCTGCTGACAGCCGCCTACACGTTGGGGGCGCGCTCCCCCCCACCCCCCCATGGGCTCCCCGGTGGGGGCGGCATAATCGCCTGCCAGGTGATCGGCATCACGCTGCACTACCTCAGCCTCACCTCACTCTTCTGGATCACCATCATCGCATAGTGAGTGTGATCGGTCGTCTAACAGCTACAGTATGTTACGCAGTCGTGGGTTTGTCTCTTCGCCGGACCTATGGTGGATGTTGTTAAATGGAAGTTACGGTTGTAATTTGGTGTCTGAACTTTGTGTAAACTTGATAAATAAAATGCAGACTGTCGTCCTGTTCTACACTCAGATATTCATGACCCTCTTCAAATTATCAATGCTATGTAGTAAGAGATGATCAGAGATGCGAGAAACATGGTCAATTGAGTCTCTATCATTGAGTCAATATTCCTTCCCTACACCAGTGTTCCTACACACTCTTCACCATGTTAATAGTCTACTCAGTAAGTTGGATTCCTATTATTAGACTCCAAAACAGCAACCTGTGACCTGTCCTTCCTCCCTCAAATCCAAAACCATTGGTAGCAAGTAACTCAACCTGTTTCCTGTGGTGCTTGCAGTGTCATGTACAAGAAGTTCATGAAGGCGCGTGCGTGTCCCCGCTCAACCGCCAGGCGCCGCGCGCCGCGCCCGGTGCTCGGCGTGTACCTCCTCGGCTGGGGGCTGGCGGTGATCGTGGTCGGCATCGTTGCCGCCATCAGCCTCAACCACTACAGCCCCGCCACGGACGGAGACCAGTTGTGAGTACATCACGGCTCCCATCATTCATACAAAATAATATGTTTACCATACAGACATGTACCATGGAGTGTTTTTCGTCCATCTTTTCTGTTCATTAATCCTTTCTGTCTATCGTCCATCTTTTGTCATTCACCTGATGCACTCATCCTTTTTTTCTATCCTCCTTTCATTGTTGATCCCTTCTGTCTATCTTAGCTATTATAATGCTTTCTGTCTATCCTCATTGTTAATTCTTTCTGTCTATCCTTCTTCACTCATCAACACATTCATCCATTCCAATGCGTTTACAAGTGTTTCATCCATTGTTTCTGTTCATTAATTCTTTCTGTCTATCGTCCATCTTTTGTCATTCACCTGATGCGCTCATCCTTTTTGTCTATCCTCCTTTCATTGTTAATCCCTTCTGTCTATCTTAGCTATATTATTAATTCTTTCTGTCTATCTTGACTATTAATTCTGTCTGTCTATCCTTCTTCAGTCCTTTTTTGTCTCTCCCCCCTATTCAGTCTTCCTTTTAGTCTGTCCTCCTGACATCATTCATCCCTTCTGTCTATCCTCCTAACCCACTTCAATCATTCTTTCTATCCTTCATACATTGTCTATGCTTAGAAACAATCCCTATCATTTCCGATCATTGCAGTTGTTTTGTGACATTTATCTGCTTTACTCATCCTTTTTCTCTATCCCACATCCATTTGCTGTGAGCTATTATCAACCGTTCACTTGCGTCAAGATGGTTTTTTGTCTGTAAATGAGTGATCATCCTCTTTTTAACTCCTCTTCTTCGCCTATCATTAAAGCATTCATCTTTTCTGTCAATCCTAGCTAGCTCATTCATACTTTATACTTAACTGTATTCAGTCTTTCTGTCTATCCATTTGATTCACTCATCGTTTCTGTCTATCCTCATTCCTACTTCAATCATATTTATCAATGTTTATAACAATTGTGAATCTAATTCGAGCTTATTATTCAATTCACAACTTATTGAAATATACATGTATATGTAAAACTACTCAGAGGAAGTGTAAAAGAGAAACCTGTGAACCAACAATGTGTTTATTTCTGATCTCTAAGTTGTACATTTCAGCTGTATTTTTGTTAAATATACTTTATAGATAATGAGACCTAGTGTTGTAGGCCAAATATATAGAATATTCAATATGATGTTGTATTTTGTTGCACCGTACTTCCTGTTACTATGTGAGAAAATACAAAGTCCACATTAAAATAATCATGATGGCTTATACCTTTATTAATTACGCAGCTTGCAGCCTCCAAATCCTCTATACCCATAAGCAGGAGCACTTGGTAATTCATGCATACATAATTAGCTATGACCATACATCATTTTATACAGTAACACTATGTGCATTTCAACTACTCATGTGTTTATTTCTGATTTCTTATGGTGTTTGATGTCCATTTCTCATGACACCAGGTTTCGCCGTGAAAATGGCCGAGAACAAAAATGGCAGGTCTCCAAACAGTAGCCTGTGAATTGGGCTGTGAACTTTTGAAAGTAGATGATAGCACTTTGTGACATTAAGGTACAAAACTCATCTACATTTGAAGACGTTGTTTGACAATATAAAAAATAACTGGCTTGGACAAAAAGTGTCAGGCCCTTAATTATGTTGATATTTAGAGCCCTCATAAAGTAGCTTACCAATTGGACCATAAACTTTTGAAGCCAAACACTAGGACTTTCTTACCCTAACCACCATTGTCACATTTGTCATTTCCCTGAAGGTTCCTTCTTCAGTATAGCAATCAAGTTCTCTTCCATCCATGTATCTCTGTATCTCGATCACCAAATACCCTCCCAATACCACACATCTGCCATTTCCTGCAGGCGGATGAGGGAGAGTCCATCCTGGGTGCGGACCAGTCCATCACGCCGTGCCCCCCCTCCACCACGGTGCTGCCTCCGGCGCCGCGACCCCCAGCACCACGTGACCCTGCAGTGCACGGCAGCGTGATGGACCTGGCGCTGGCGCCTGTGTCGTATCTCCGCGGCGCCGCCATGACGCTCCTGCTGTACCTCGTCACCTGGACCGCCGGCGCACTCGTGCTCGCAGTGCCAGGTGAGACAACTGGGGGCACGCGGCTGATTCTTTCTGTTCTAAATCTACCACGTGGGACATAAACAGATGATGGTTTTTCTTTTCATGTTTGTCAGTTGTTTTGACAAGTAGAAGGCTAACACCTCTTGATCCGTTTAAACAGCATTCAACAGTGTGACTTTTTTTAATTCTGCCTTTTGTGTGATATTTCAAAAGGTGCAAGGTGGAAGACTTTTTAAGAAACTTATTAAACCGACACCAATCATGCCAGCGATCATATTTTAAGTGTATAATATCTGAAGAGCAATTAAGAAATATGACTGCTCTAATCACGGATATAATTACTATACATAGCAGATCAGACTTTACCATCCATATTGCGTCCTGTGAGGTGTAATTGACCATGTGTTCCAGGCGCGGCGGCGTTCCCGCACGCCCAGCTGCTGTACGACTGTGTGTACGCCGTGGCCGCTGCCAGCCTCGGTCTCTACATGCTCGCCTTCTACGTGCTGGCTCGGCACGACGCGCGCCAAGGCTGCTGTGGGCGCCGGGAGGAGAAGCTCACGGCGGCAGCGGCGGTGGGTCCGCCGCGACATCACCATGGTAACGGCCACGTGCGCGCTCCGTCCGTCAGCAGCATGGAGTCGCACGGCTACAGCAACCGGTCGCACGGCGCTCACAGCAACGGAGGACTACGGTGAGATGATGGGGTTTTCTGTCTGTGTTAGTCCTTTTAATTAACCCTATCCTTGCCACACGGCGCATAAATGTGCCCAATTCCATAAAATACAGTCTTGAGTTTGTCCATGAAATTTGTATGCAAATACTCGTAGGTTTAATTTCCCGTTCAGGTATGTCAACAATGAGCAGTGAAACTATACATTTCAATGTCTTTTATGGAGGAAATATAAAGTATAGTGATAATATTTCAATTATTAGTATGAGGAAATATTTTTACGCATCAAACACACATTCTCTGTTTCAAAATTGTGGCATCAAAAACTCATATTTCCTTGCGATAAACCCTGGCATGTGACACACTGTTCGATTCCTCTAGACGCCATCTTTGTATAGATAAACTTAATAAAAATATGAACTTGACTCCTAGACTGTACAACCATTTGTTAAAACTATTTAAAACTATTATAAATAGTTTTAACAAATGGTTGTACACAATAATATCAATGTGAGTACATTGTGTGGAGAGGCTCAGTTGGCTACCTAGCCTGCCTCTGGAGAGGTACATGTACAAACACCACGTTTGATCTACATCACAAGGTAGAGCGACACACACACACAGTTTTTTTTAGTGCACACTGAGCCTGTGAATGGCATATACAATTCTATTTTATTGATAAGAAAACAGTTGAACATGAAATATTCAAACCATACATTAACAATGGTGACAATGGGTGTTGAAAAATACATTTAGAGAAGGAGATTGTTAACTAGATATTGTTTATGTTCGTTTTAAAAAAATGGGATTCAGGGGATGCGTGTGTTCACGGGCTCACTGTCTGTGTGCCACTCTAAATCTCACAACCACTATGTTAACCCAGTTAAAAGATATATTTGCAAATCTCCACTTATAGTGCACACACTGTTATACATCACAAGATTACTGTCCTCTCAGAGACCGTCCTAACCCAGTGCGCCTGTTCCCGTAGGTACCCTGCCGTGGGCGCCGCGCTCGAGTCTGGCGCTCACACGGACACGTCGGGTCTGTCGCTGGGCGCCGGTGCCGACCTGCACGCCTTCTACAACCCCAAGCAGAACGGGCTGGCGCGCAAGTACTGGGAGAGGCGGCGGCAGAAGAGCCTGCTGACCCAGCACCTGGCGGGGGGGCGGAGTGGGGGCGAGGGCGAAGGCAGCAACCCCCCGCCCCCGCGGTCTGCCGAGTACCCGGCCGTGTACCAGCTGCCGCGCCCCGCCCCGGGGTCAGCTCGCCCGCCAGCTCTGACCTCATGCCCCCCGCCGATGGACAGTCGCACCGCAGCCAGTCGCCGGGTGTCCAGCCGCCGCCGCCGCACGGATACGGCGTGTATTCACGCGGCTACACGCCACCAATCGGCCACATCCCGGCATCGCTCGGGTATTCATCTTCAGTGGCCGGGTATAACACCCCCCCGGCCGCTGGCAGCTCCGTGTACACCAACGGCTACTGCACGCCGCCGCCCCCATGGTGGCGCCGCCGTTATCTCCTGCCTCATGCTGCCAGCCACACGCTGCCGCGCCCGCCAGGTCACATGACCAGTCACATGACGCCGCCAGCCGGTCACATGACTCTACAAAATGGGCGGGTGCGTCGTGCGTCGAGCGGGTCACAGCCGCGCGGCGACCACAGCGGCAGTGAGCGTCCAGCCAGCCGCGGCGGCAAGCGCCCCCCCCATCCCCCTCGCAACTTGCCGGGCGCCCGGGGACCGCCGCGCCTCCCTCTGCCTCGCCTCCTCTGTGCAGGACTCGGTACGAGGACCCAGTCTCAGCCCGGGACAGTCGTTCCTGCACCAGCTGCAGCAGCGCATCCCTAACGGAGGCGGAGGCGGGGAGGAGAGGCCACACAACGGGCTGCACAACGGGGGCGTCGAGATGCGTCTTCAGAACGGCTGGGTGTCGTCCCCCGAGGCTAGTGAGAGTCATCAGTTGCTAGGCAACGGCAATGACCGGCAGGTGCCTGCAGCAGGTGCCGGGGGAGAGTTCAACAACAACCAGCAGCGTCCGATGCCGTCTCAAAAGCCAGCGCCGCCGCCGTGTCAAACCATAAACCGAGCAGCGGCAGTAAACACAAAGCGGCGGCGGCGGCCGGCAAACCAAAGCCCAAAGACTGGGAGAAGGAGTTTGCGGACCGGCCGGCCGCCAAGTCGACGCCACTGGCGTACGCGTTTGTGAACCACAACTACCAGGACAAGGTGATCTCGCGGCTGCTGCAGGGAAACCCAGGTGTCTGAGCCGGAGGGG
>CM032668.1:4374316-4404034 GCA_019095985.1 Streblospio benedicti
ATGTAATTTCATGTTTTGAAACATGCTGAGTTCAGTTCTGACATTTTTCAAGATGGCCGACAATTTTCAAGATGGCCGCCAGTGCAAAAATGGAATTTTACTTTCATTACACCTCATGATGTTGTGTTTCCATCCATAGTAATTTTATATGGTATAGGAACATTCTTTTTCGTAAATATTTCATATTTTTTATACGAAAGTTATTTGCTTTTAATTTAAAGAAAGATACTTGTTTTGAAGATGGCAGCCATATTAAAGATAGGCACCAACTGAATGAGCTAGCAAACAGGATGCTGCACATCAACTACTTGTTGCAATCCATTGCTGCAAAGAAAGTGACATTACCTGCAGTGCTTGTGAGTGCAGTGACAAAGAACGTGAAGAAAATTAAATCAAACAAAGCACCTGACGTTTATGGGGTAGTGGCAGGGCAAATAAAAAGAACTGCAAAAGCCAGTATACAAAATCACTGACATACCTTGTCAACCAATTGCTTGGTAGACGTCTGGAAATGTTTCATAGTTGAAAGACGTTTTTGAAGTGTATACATCAGTCATAATGATAGTGGTTTTATCTATTAAACTACATGCCCGCCTATTCTACGTTTTGACGTTGACAATGACGTTTTGAAGACGTGTTATGGACGTCAGTGTATATAAATGTCACGTTACGCATTTGTCACGGGTTTTAGTACATTCAATGATACTATCACTCCATTAATATATTGGACAGAACCCTCAGTGTACAAACATTTCACAATAATGTCTGCAATATCACATAAACGGCAGAAGGATACACGGACATTCTATACAGTATTGACCATCGCACTTGGCAGTCAGTTATTCATTCCCGTGGAACTCGCGGTATTCAACTTAGAAGTCAGAGCTCTGAAAACAGCCAGGGGCCTGACTTTATTAATAAGCAGAGGTGCCAAGGGCGCAGTAAATATTATCTTTCTTCCATGATAGACTGCCTTTTAAGGTCCATTAGGAGCTCAATTAAATACAGCTTATAATTGGCGGGTCAATACCAAAAATCAAAAAGTCTTCCGGGGGTAGCCTAAAGTATTTATCAAAGACTTTGAAAATTTTGTATCTTTATTTGTGGAATTTTGTTTAATGCAGAGGTAAACGGCACATATAATGAGGTCCATTATAGATAAAGTCAACATCTGTGTGTGTGTGTGGTGGAATATGGCAACATAAATAATACCATCGTCGGTTTCACGGCTTTATATTCTAAGTTGCCTGATGGACCATTCATTAATACCCAAGCCCCGATTGGGTTGGTTTAAGACTATATACACGAGGTTTGTAGGCTATGAACTCAATTCAGAATTCAGCCAAAAATTCAGCCAGAAATTCAGCCGAAATGCGTAAGGTTTTGAATGAATGACGTACATGACGTACGTCACACGTATGTTGATAAACGAGTGAGTGGTTAGCGCGTACGACCAACAAACAGGAGTTTCCTGTGTTGTAAGTTCGCGCCCCGATAAAGAGTTATTATCAGGGGCAGATCCAGAAATTCTCAGAAGGGGCGGGCTGCAGGTCAAATATGTCATAGAACGTGATCGCTCAGAGACACAGAGTCCTGAACCTGGTTAAAATTATGAAATAAGAGTCCAGCATGGCGTCCTGGGCCTCCTGACTATACAGCTGCAACTAAGGTTGTTGTGATGTACATTATGATACGCAATAAACTACCTGCGTTGTGCAAAGTGTTTGTAAAAGTGCGGAGAGTATTCCATACGCATATTGAAAGTGTGGCGGCACACAACAAGGCCTTCTTGGCTCGACCAGACCATTTCACCCACCCCATGGTGGTGTGGAACGTGCAATCAGGACATATTTATAAACAGTATAAGGGTGAGTTACCAAACACAAATAGTCGTACTTCCGGTGATAGCATTGTGAACCATTACCATATATCAAACATATAAGAGGAGCTTTACACATTGACGGATAAACGTGTCCGCAAAACCTGTATCACGGCTGCTTTTAAGCACAATCAAAAGTTATCATTACCAGTCTACGCTGTTGTTATTGGTTCAGGAGTCAACTCGGGCGTGCTGCTTTTGGACTTGGAAAGGCTCCGAGCCGCCGGCTGGACCCAGCTTCTGCAGAAGTACCATGAACTTTACAAACACCTTCTGCGCTTCGGAGACCAGTGTCTATTGAATGTAATTCTGCACTTTCACCCAGGTATGTTAGACTAATGTCATGCATCAACCATCTTGAATCCAAAAATAGTCTCTTTGCCACGTGACCACAACATTGCAAAGACATCAGCCTCGTTCAACCAGGCTCTACTGTATTAAATCACAATTTCCAGCCGCATTCGCCGATAATGAATTACGCACAAGCAAAAATTCAAGCTTCATGTAATTACCATGTAGTGGGTCCACCAAAGTGACCCCGGCAGTTGCCTGTTTCAGAGCTCGCATATATTGTGCCTGTATCGTGGAACTTTGTGACCGACTTTTGTGACAGCTGCTCTCGATCGACAAGTTCCCCGCCAGACGCAGCAGCTGCTGCTGCGTTGGTGAAGTCACCCACTTCAGCCGAGCTGTGCCAGCAGCTGGTACATTCCGGTGCCAAACTATTACATGGCACCCGCAGTGTGTTCACGAAACCTAGAAAAGACCTACCAGCCAAGCGGGTCCACAACATATATGCCTCCGTGGTCAAGGTATGTAAGGCTACTCTCAATTGAAGACGTAACAATAAATGAAAAAAAATATATATATATATATATATATATATATATATATATATATATATATATATATATATATATATATATATATATATATATATATATAAAATGAATAAGTTCAGAAATTTCAATTTGCAGATAAAAGTAAATAAATTTTTGTTTATTCCAAATGTACATTTTCGACCTAGCTGTCTTATCAAGGAATGCAAATATTGAAACAATATATATACATTACAAGTATTGAAAGAAGTAATGTTAATTTACATATGAAAATAAGGGTACACTATCTAAAATTGTTGCAAAATACAAATGATTAGAACATTAATATACAATATCAATACAGAGATTAACTATTTATAAATCATTACATTTCATAAGTCATTATTTAGACTCCTCTATATAATAAAAAGAAAAACATAATGTATGCGTGTTTTTCTCAATCAAATATATTTTTTATTATTATTAAATCAAAGTGATACTTTATTCAATTTTGGATTGAACTGTTGTATAAACAAATCTTCCTGTGTGTGTGTAGCAAAAGCTTTTATCAAATCGACGTCAATCTTTACACACAGATTGACTTACATACGAGAACCACAATACCAACCTGCAACGGGAATCATAACGTTCCTTTTTCAGCGAGACAGACGAATTGCTCCTTTCCAAGGAGCCTCAGTTTGGTGGTTGCCACAATACATGATATATACGTGTTTTATTTTCACTGAGAAGGAGATCATCGGACGGTCGGACGGCCATACGAACAGACGTGCAGTATGGTGACATGGATGCAGGCCATACACAGTGTGACTGGCTTGCTTTAGTTTTTTTGTGCATAGTATATGCAGGTCTACTCAAGAGCTTCTTGTGTATCTATTTCAGGCCTTGAATGCAGCAGAGACCGTAAATAGCAGCAGTTTCACGTGGAGCGGGTTGTGTACAGATGGTTCTTAAACAATCACAACTCGTAAGCACTTATGGAGAAGGTGTATGTAAAAATCTGTTGTGTAATACAATGTGTATAAGCAAGTGATCTCATTAGTGTTCGGGACTACAAATAGTTAATTGTATGTCATACATGTTCTTCTATTGTTATATGAAGATTGTGATACTAAATACAAATTTAAGGGCCTTGTACTTTTTCTGCGATATTACATTGGGTGTTTGCCAGTCATGATTGGCTTAATTGCACATGCGTGTATTGCCATGAAAAATGTATTATTAGGGCTCCAAATGGGGCTTTTGTAAAGATTTATAATTTCATTAGTTGCCACTCCTTTTTAGTACATATTATGTTAAATTCTATATATTTTGTAAATATTTTGAGGACCGTACTATTATATAATAGTGCATGGATAATGTTCAGGAAAGGCCCATGAGTACTCGTGTGATAATTAGCATAATATTTTGTAAAGGAAAAGTACTTTTCCATTTGAGAAAATAAAAAATAGGATAGTATTAAAGCAAACATTCCAAAAGTGTAAAAAAATGCAAATATTTTGATGGGCTGAAGTCAGTAAAATGACCAGGATAATGTGAACACTATCTTTTCTACAAAACAAATATGCTTGTATCTTAGCCCTATATATAGTTTTAAGGTGCAAAGGCTACACTATTGCTAGTATAGGTTAATTATAAAGCTGCTATGTCAAGCTACGTCTGATGTAACTAGACTGTGAATGCCCCATCGTGAGCCCCATCACGACCATGCATATTTGATGTTAGCTGTCGTGTTCATCTGCAAACCAATATGAATGTTTAATTTTTACACTACATAGCAATGAAACGAAGCTTATTAGATGAGTATTACATATTCACAACAGCCAAATGTCTATATGTATTCTTCCACATAAGCAAGTGATCTCATTAGTGCTCAGGACTACAAATATTTAATTGTATGTCATACATGTTCTTCTATTGTTATACGAAGATTGTGCCACTAAATACAAAGGGCCTTGTACTTTTTCTGTAATATTACGCTAGGTAGTCATGATTGATGTACTATTTTAGTATTTTTGTGGTTAAGTTACGATCGTTACCGATCTCTGCCAGACTGTTATATAGTCAATACTATGCAATACATGTTAGAAGTGTTAAGTTTTTTATGTTTATTGCGGTGGAAAGAGAAAAACAACAGCGGGTATTCACGCTTTTGTTTATGAATGCAAGCATTTGATAGTTGCATGCATATGCTCATGATAATCTGTAACATCAAAATGACCAAAGTGTAACATTGTCCCAAAAAGGGAAGAATTAAGGGTCTTGCGTACTGGGCCTACAATACACTCAGTGATTGTACTATCAATTGTAATAAATACGTTCTACATAATATTATTTGCTACCTCTTTACAGTTAGGTTACCTATAAAATATAAACATGAATGCTATTAATTTCAGACTAGTATACTCTGCTGCTGCCTTGAGAAGTGGTAAGACATTTTTGAAGGGTTGGCGTTGTTTACCACAACTATATATTTCTTCAGTGCACCCTGTTTGTATTTGTTTATGCACAAAGCACTTTCAAAAACGATTTCTATTCAGAATTATCCTAGGTGGAAACTTCGATGAGAAATGCCGCCATTGCTGTGGTCACGTGAGTAACAATGGGTGTAATAGAGACATTGTAAACGACCATCTCCATGGTTTCATGTTTCTAGATTTTATGCTGGTGTATACGCTTATTTCCTATGGACTCCACTAAATGCATAAACTCATGCCAGGACTCTGACTTTATGTGTGAGCTGCACTTTCTAAATTTATAAGGCTAATAGAGTGTAATTCTACTATAATAGACACATAGGCATAGCCATACACAGTTAAAAGTTACAGTTACCTAATACACTAGAGATGTAATTGGAAAAATGTGCAATAACACTAATTTACTCTAATTTTATAGCTTAACGTATCTAAACATACTATTAACATTGATTTGTTCTTTTACTTTTATGAACTATTATAGTCACTTACATGTTTGAGCAAGATTGGACTTGTAAAATCTGTACAAACGTCTCGAGATGCTGGCTCTGCAAACCTGCTATCCGTTGCTAAGTTGAAAACCGAAATGAATGAAAAGCCTGCTTCTCCAGGAATGATCACGTGTTTTCTATGTGCGATTCAAGCACCAGGTATATAATACTATATAGGGTTACGTAATCGCAAAAGGTCAGTACGCGGGTCTTTGTTTAACCACCGCATTGGTCACCAGGTGTTAAAGACATAGGCAGGTCAGTTCTACACTATTTTCTTATCTCTCTTGCCAAAGAAAGTTAGATCAAACTGAAGAGGAAGAAGTTGCAGCTATGTTTACTGTCAATGCAAACAGAAAACTTATTCAGCAGCAGAAAACTCAGAAGACTGGCAAAAATATTGTACTCAAGGATATTCATAATATTGGAACTAAACTAAAACTGAGTAAAGAACCACCAAATAAAACGACTCTTGAACAAATCGGTGAATATTTGATGGAACAGCCTAATTTGATCACAAAATTTATAGTGGAAGACAATATTCTGAAAGGCATATTTCTTCACGATTGTGACTTGAAAAAAGCATTTCAAAATTATCCTGAGGTTGTACTGATAGATGCCACACATAGTGGTCAAAACAAAAATGTATGCATAGTGCTTGAAATCAATTATATAAGTACTTCTTATGATATTAAGTACACTCTATTGAGAGAAATTCATTAGGACTACACAAATTAGTCTCTCAACATATCCATCTCTAGTATGATAAATGAAAATCAATGTTGCATACAAATACCATATACAAATATCATATATGCATAAGACGTTATTGTCTATATTGTAAACAAAACATTGAATGTAGGATAACATGTATGTGTGCGAACCAGAACTTTTATCATTAGGCGTGTACACCGTGTCCATAAAATGTGTTTCGTGTTGTGTAGTAATCCTCAACTGCACGCAAACATAAGATGACAGGAAAAAGAAAACCACTGAACGACAACATCATGTAATACATTTTTTTCATAGACTTTTTTATTTTTGTTTTTTATCTGGCTGCCTTTACAGTAATTAATGGTAACATTATATAGCAATCAAATATAATCACATAGAAAATCAATGGTAACATTATAAAGCAATCAAATATAATTACATGAAAAATTAATGGTAACCTTATGAAGCAATCAAATATAATCACATAGAAGAATAAATAATATCATACTGTATACATAAATCTCCGAGGTGTCTAGTAGTCAAAATGCAATCTAATGTACATGCACTGGTAATCATTGTCTGAACATAAGCTCATTAACAACACTGAGATAACAAAAAAAAGTTGCTTTTTTTTAGTGTTAATGTTATCGTGCGTTATATTATTACTTTGTCTCAGTATGATTGTGATTGTTTGTTTACAATCATCGTCCAAATATGAGCATTCACGGGAAAAGAAATACAATTATAAAATCAATGACAATTTCGTAATCAGTCTGCCTACTGGAGAAAAAATAAAATACAAAGAAAATGAATCCACAAAAAAACTTGCATCGCAATTACAGTGCGATGCTCAAATAGATATCCCTTTTAAGATTAGTCTGCGATAAACATATAATTAAGAAGAGAAAGGGTTAATACTAATATTTCATAAATAACCTCTTCTGTGACAGTCTTTACTAGTAATGCGTAATTTTCTACCTGGGTAAAGATGACAACCAAAGTGTCTCTAGCAGTGCTGAGAGCGGTGTCCAGAACCGTGGCAGATGGTGAATTCACAGTGCTTGTACACTCTTCACCTCTTTCACAAATAGTTGTCTTCGTGAACGTACTCGATAAAAAGTTCCACATCTGGTATGGCAGTTCCTGTGCTCTGCTGAGTATGTGTTCAGATGCGTTCAGGCCTATAAAAAGTTCAACATCTGGTTGAGTATGTGTTTTGATGCTTCCAATCCTGATGCAATAGTGTTGTTATACACTCTCAAGCCTATACTGAGCTGATATCCAGATGCATCTGCATCGCTCTTTATTTCTTTAAACACCGATCCCCGGAAGAACTTCCTTGACTTTATGTACGTGATCATTTTCGAAAAACAGTGTTGGATATACTGTATAACCTCCATTACTTGATTGAGTCCTGTATCAAGAACTGTTTTGAGATTTTCTATGACACCGCACTCTGTACATGTCATTTCGGTGATCTCATCATTTGTTGCTTCAAATTCTACATCCCAAATTTTCATTTGGGTAATCAATGTGTGCAGTTTTCCCATGCTCATTTCAGCGTATTGAGTAGCCTTAACCAGTGTACTGTTGACTTTTTCAGAAATAGTTGTCTTCGTGAACGTACTCGATAAAAAGTTCAACATCTGGTATGGCAATTTCTGTGCTCTGCTGAGGATGTGTTCAGATGCGTTCAGACCTACGTTGAGTATGTGTTTTGATGCTTCCAATCCTGATGCAATAGTGTTGTTATACGCTCTAAAGCCTATACTGAGCTGATATTCAGATGCATCTGTATCATTCTTTATTTCTTTAAACACCAATCCCCGGAACAACTTCATTGACTTTGTGTGCGTGATCATTTTCGAAAAACAGTGTTGGAAATATTGTATAACCTCCACTACTTTATTGAGTCCTATATCAAGAACTGTTTTGAAATTTTCTATGACACCGCACTCTGCGCATATCATGCCGGTGATCTCATCATTTGCTCCTTCAAATTCCACATCCTCAATCTTCATTTGGGTAATCAATGTGTGCAGTTTTCTCATGCTCGTTTCAGCGTATTGAGCAGCCTTAACCAGTGTACCGTTGACTTTGAAGAGGCTGTCAGTAATATATGATCCAATGTCTTTGAACCCGTCCGTCCGTCCGTCCGTCTTTCTCTGATGTATATCATCCGTCAGTGCATCATGAATTTGGGTGAAGAAACGTTCAACCTTAACCAGTATACTGTGGACTTTGTAGAGAATGTCTTCAATATATGGTTCAATTGCTTTTAACATTGACATTAAACTGTCAAACAATGTGCATGACACTCTGTGTATGGATTGAACCACGGAAGACACAGTAGGTTTAACGTTATTCATATAAAAATGGTTTGTCATTCGTATGTACTCATTTTTCATCATGTCGTCTTCGATCTCCTCAAAAACTACAGTCCAGAAGATCTGCACGTCCTTCATGAAAATACAGGACTTGTAATAGAATTTGTGGAAACATGTGAATAATTTTTCAAAGGCATTGCTAAACTCTTGTATTATTATATCAATCGAATCGATCAGTAAATTCACTGGTGGGAGCAAAATATAGTCTACAATGTCGTCCATCGTCTGCTTCAGATCTTCTATTGTCACTTCCCTTACATCACCATAAAATAATTTCATATCCGTCCAAACTGGATTCATGCGCTGTAGAACGTTCAAAACATAATCATAGCCAACAGACATACGATTTTCACCATAAATCTTCCAATCCTGAAATTCTTTGTTCACCCACCTTACAACACCATGGTTCATGATGAACTCGGCATGTCTTCTAAGTTGCCACAGCCCTTTCTCCTCCGGTATTGCACTCGGTTGGAGCGGCAATTCGCCAGTGGCCTTCTTTGCGACACTATTGCCTCTGTCAGACGATGCGGGTGGTACATGGTTCTTCTGTGCAAATTGGTTGATGATGACATTTTGCTGATCAACATCAGATCTTGTGTGGCCAAACATGATGTACTCGGTACGTCTTTCGAGTTGCCACAGCCCTTTCTCCGTCGATGTTGCACTCTGTAGCGGCAATGCACCTTTCGTCTTCTTTGCGACACTATCGTCTTTGGCAGACGCCGCGGGTGGTACATGGTTCTTCAGTGCAAATTGGTTGATGATGACATTTTGCTGATCAACATCAGATCTTGTGTGGCCAAACATGATGTACTCGGTACGTCTTTCGAGTTGCCACGGCGCTTTCTCTGTCAATGTTGCACTTGGTTGTAGTGGCAATGCACATGTTGCCTTCTTTGTGATATTATTGACTTCGACAGACACCACGGGTAGTACATGGTTCTTCAGTGCAAATTGGTTGATGATGATATTTTGCTGATCAACATCAGATCTTGTGTGGCCAAACATGATGTACTCGGTACGTCTTTCGAGTTGCCACAGCCCTTTCTCCGTCGATTTTGCACTTGGTTGTAGCGGCAATGCACATGTTCCCTTCTTTGTGATATTATTGACTTCGACAGACACCGCGGGTGGTACATGGTTCTTCAGTGCAAATTGGTTGGTGATGACATTTTGCTGATCAACATCAAATCGTGTGTGGCCAAACATGATGAACTCGGTATGTCTTTCAAGTAGTAACAGCTCTTTTTCTGTCGAAGTTGCACTCTGTTGTAGCGGCAATGCACATGTTGCCTTATTTGTGATATTATTGACTTCGACAGGCGCCACGGGTGGTGCATGGTTCTTCTGTGCAAATTGGTTGATGATGACATTTTGCTGATCAACATCAAATCGTGTGTACATTGGTGTGGTGAGCACCCCAGCAAAGAGCCCTGCTACCAGAACGAAGAGGACGGTTTTATTCATGGCCGCCCTCATGTTTGGAGGGGGCATATATTTTTTTATAGGACCCTAATAACTATAACTTTTCAAGAAAAACATCTTTTTAACATGATGGGTGAAATGTAGCGTGTACATCCTCCTGGTTCATATAGCAAATATATGGGTCAAACGTTAAACGTTCCGTGTATAACGTAAGCTATGAAACGACAAACGTAATGGACCGGTTCGGCAACATGCAGTAGCGTTTTCGGTACATTTCTCACACTTCGTTAGTGTGTTCGGCCAGTTTACATCATTTTCTTTTCTATGTGTCATATTTATACACTTACACGCAAAAATAATAAGATAATAGAGTATTTGCTGTGTGAAACAATACCATCTGTGTTTGAATTTATTGGTATGAATGCTTTAGAGCATTTTATTTGATGTCCATCAGTAATATTTCAACATTCAACAAGAACGTCAACGGTTTGAGAAATTCAACATCCCTGATCTTTGGTCTTATTTTCCACATTCCCCATTACATCTTTGACCCTTTTCCTCACATCACACAAATTTTCTGATACACCTCACATCTCGCATCTCAAAAAATCCCATATCTCTCTTTTCTGTTTTTCCCCACAACCCTCTTTTTCCGAATTCTTTCCGCATATCCCATTTCCTTATTGCAACGTCCTCGTAATTGTGGTGTCCATTTAGTGAAGACACAGTAGGTTTAACGTTATTCATATAAAAATGGTTTGTCATTCGTATGTACTCATTTTTCATCATGTCGTCTTCGATCTCCTAAAAAACTACAGTCCAGAAGATCTGCACGTCCTTCATGAAAATATAGGACTTGTAATAAAGTTTGTGGAAACATGTGAATAATTTTTCAAAGGCGTTGCTAAACTCTCGTATTATTATATCAATCGAATCGATCAGTAAATTCACTGGTGGGAGCAAAATATAGTCTACAATGTCGTCCATCGTCTGCTTCAGATCTTCTATTGTCACTTCCCTTACATCACCATAAAATAATTTCATATCCGTCCAAACTGGATTCATGCGCTGTAGAACGTTCAGAACATAATCATAGCCAACAGACATACGACTTTCTCCATAAATCTTCCAATCCTGAAATTCTTTGTTCACCCACCTTACAACGCCATGGTTCATGATGAACTCGGCATGTCTTCTAAGTTACCACAGCCCTTTCTCCTCCGGTATTGCACTCGGTTGGAGCGGCAATTCGCCAGTGGCCTTCTTTGCGACACTATTGCCTCTGTCAGACGATGCGGGTGGTACATGGTTCTTCTGTGCAAAACTGTCAAGAACGACATTCTGCTGATCAACATCAAATCGTGTGTGTGGCCAAACATGATGAACTCGGTGTGTCTTTCAAGTTCCCACATCCCTTTCTCCGTCGATGTCAAATTCGGTTGTAGCGGCAATGCACCTTTTGCTTTCTTTGCAACACTATCGCCTTTGGCAGATGCCACGGGTGGTACATGGTTCTTCTGTGCAAGACCGTTGATGATATTCCGGCTGATCAACATCAAATCGTGTGTGGCCAAACGCAGAAGAACTCAGTGCGTCTTTCAGTAGCCACAGCCCTTTCTCCGTTGATGTTGCTATCGGTTGTAGCGGCAACGCACATGTTGCCTTCTTTGTGACATTAACGCCTTCGGCAGGCGTTGCGGGTGGTACATGGTTCTTCTGTACAAGACCGTTGATGATGATATTCTGATGATCAACATCAAATCGTGTGTGGCCAAACGTGGTGTACATCGGTGTGGTGAGCACCCCAGCAAACAGTCCCACTACCAGACAATGGTATGTTCTAGTGTTGAGATCACGCTATCTCTGCACTTGAGTTGTCTTTGTCTGCACGTGTTCGCTGGTGCTCACTTATGCAGACAAAGACATCTCTCGTGCAGAGATAGCGTGATCTAAACATTAGAATATACCATTATCCTTATAGTATCGCAAATTCTTCAATTCGCACACAAACTAATCCCATGCTCCACGTTGAGTTCAAAATGGGGAGGGGGGTCTTAAATGTTTCTAGAATGGGGGGTCTTAAACATGGTTTATGCCAGAATAGGGGGCCTTAGATATTGCTGTTCAAAACAATACATTGAATCAATATGAACCATGAAAGCAACAACAAAATATCATCATGCTTTAGTTTACTTACATCACAGTTAACACATTCATTGAATAAAACTTAGAACCATTACACAGCCAAAAGACAAAAATGATATGCTGGGGCCTATATATTAACAACATATTCATCAAACATAATTTCACTTATAACTAAGGAAGTTAGGCTAATAAGTTGAAAGCAAAAATAAATCTGTAGTGTAGGTGATATTGCATTAACATTACGCTAGGAGTCCATTGATCAGGCTACATTTGTTGTTAGGTTGTGATAAAATGCAATTTGATTCGGCGTCTATTGTCCGCAGTAAGCTGACTGGTGGTGTGCGATATCACAGACCTGTTCCCAAGTAGCTCGTAGAAGCGCCAAACGTGGATGTGGTGCCAATTCCAAGAGAACATCAAACTTTTAAAAAATCTCCGTCGGGCCAAAATCAATGCCAAGTGTTTGCAAGTGTCACAAGTGACATCAAGTAATCATCTATTGGCGTGATTGACCCTAACACCGTGAATTCTGTATAAAATGGTCACACTGACGTACCATTTTTGGAACCTTGTACTGATAAATGTCTGCATATTTTGAATATATTATGCATATTTTGAATAAGGCTGGCACTTGTTTTTGTTTTTCAAAATTTCATTTCAGGGGTCAGATAAAAATTCAGATTTTTGTAGTGATTTTAGATTATCATGAGGCATTGTTTGCGTTTGTTTCTTTATATGTCTAACGGAAGCAACGATCACGTTACAATAGAATTACTTTGGACTCTGTTTTGTCATAAAAAGATTGTTTGAAAGTCATTTGCAAAATGTGTTACGTACAATGTAAGTGTCTTGCCATCTAAAAATGAAGAAACACGTCATGCTATTTGCTATTTGCTATTTTTATTGATCTTATTATACTGGACACATGACAAATTCTCACTTTCGCATTACAAAACAATGACACAATTAATATAGTAATGGTAGATTGATGAATTATTTTGTTCTCCCTCCCAGTGTGGCTGAAACATGGATCATTGCTGAAAAAGAAAATTTACTTACTATCAAATAGCTATCAAATAACTGGTCATATTCATAATGCCTATTTACACAAGATGTGGTAGACAGTGAAGCTGTACAAAAAATATGAAATACAGCTAAAATTTTACTCTTTACTAGCTTATACCCGTGTGGTCAAAGAGGCATGCTGAGAATCACATTGAAGCACTCCAGTTACATAATCGCATAAGTAGATCCCAACTAAATCATTGGTGAAAACCATTGACTTGGCATGTATAATGAAAATCTAAGGGAGGAAATGTTAGTGTCCATGTAAATGGGAACACAATGCCCTCCATGGGCCTAGAAAAAAAGACATATTTGGTGAGAGGACACGTAGCCAGTTTTCATTACTATTTTGACATTAAAAAACTTTTTAGAGGTTAGGGGTTTTGAGTATTGAGGAATCCAATGAAGATTAGTGACAGATTCATTAAAAATGACCCTAAATGGGTCAATGAAAATGGCCGCCGAAATCAAAGATGGCTGAAAATCTGAAAACACACATTAGTGGAAAATAACCCTTCTGTGTTTAATAGAATAACCTTTTGCATCCCAAAACCATCCAAATGAGAGCTTAATAGCATTTCAAACATAATTGAAGTAATTGTTGGTCAAATTACATATTTATGTTCATATATCATATAAACAAAGACGCAAAATTATTGAAATTCGACAGAAAAAGGATCTAACAAATCACAAGCCATCAGCAATTCAAATACAATAACATCTTTAAATAAACTGATAAAAAGCCCTTTGCTTAATGTTACTTATTTCTCTATTCTTAGCTCTTAATTGACATTTAATAGATTAGGTGGGTATTTAGACCAGAATGTCTTAAAAGTTAAGTCTCAATCAAGATACTTGATTTACATTATCATCTACTGTTAATGTTTAGACAACGTTCATGGTTGAATTTCAGTTTCTTGTGGCACAGATGAGTGCAGTGTAGGATCCCTTTAAAACATTTACAGTGTTTTGAGTTACAAAATCCCTGACAGTTACAGGTAACAATTTCTTGTATCATTTTAGGCATCGGGTCAGTGCTCATCATAATCGGCACAAGATGCCCTCCCTCCTCCTTGAAACCCCCACTCTCTACAGGTGAAGGAAGGTCTGCATGGGATGTTTCTGCAGCATATATCCACTTAGCTGCCTGGCAAAATGATCTTTTCAAGTGAAACCCAGCTGCATAGCTTGTAGGGGGACTTTCTTCTGGCTTGTCATGGAGCAGCAATGTTGTTACGCGAACTTCATTGAGCGTGTTCTTAGTGCTGCCATACTGTCTAGCCATGAACATTTCACCTTTTTAAAAATCTTCTCCAGTAGGTCTCATTGGATTGATATCATCTAAAAGAGCCTGAAATAATAGTGAGTGATTTTTCATCCTTACATGATGAGTAAGATAAGTGTTCCACGCCTTTGGTTTACTTATGCCATACTGAAAGCTAGTTTGATCAGACCCACTTATTGCAAACATAATAGCAATACTAGGCAGAGAATCCACTTTGATATCGCACTTTGATATCAGTCCTTGAGCCATAGCAGTTATATTGATGAATTCTCTCTTACTTCTGTGCATGTAAATTTCCTTATTTTCCAATTTCTCATAATTTGTGAGAGCTGATATAAGGATATCTTTGTCGTTGCAATACATCACAACTCTGGATTTGTCAGATTTCACAGCATGAAGCACCACTCCGGTGTCTGTCTCCTCATGGTCACACGAGAGATTTGCCAGTTCCGCTGGAGAGAGTTTGTTGGATCTTGTGTCGACAGGATCTTCAAAAGCTCCAGATACTACATTTGTCTTATTCTGAGGTGCAACAAAACAAACAAACCTCTCAAAAGGTCGTAGCATCCGAGTGAAGGTGTTGACATGAAGAGCCCAATTGTCCGTTCTGTCAGCTCTCGTATAGGCCAGCAGGATCTCCACCATCTTCATGTATGTCCTCAGAAATTGAAAGTTCTTGTCCTCCATCTTCATTTCTTCTAATGCAGCATGCGCATCTCTGAAATCCTGTGTATCACATCTTGCGATTAAAGTTTGTATGCATTCTTTCCGGTTCATCAGAGGTAAAATATCTATGTGCAGGTCTCTGTAATATATTTCTAAGAACTCAAGCAGCTGGTGTACAATGAAGCGCTGGCAGACTTGATATGTACACTTATGAATTCTTATTGAGGCCTTATTGTCTCTTCCTTTGGGCACTTTGTCTGCAGCTCCCTCTGTAATGATGCCGGACTGGATCCACATGAGAGGCAGCTCAGATCCAGCAATGTGATCACCGATTGTGGCTATCCAGGTATCTAATGAATGGAGACCCCCGACTCTAAACTGAACATCATCCCATTCTCTACCCATGGTGAACTTCACCTCCATCGCTGGCCCATGAATACCTTGGTCACAAGTGATCCATGTTATCCGTCCATCCACTCTCCGCTCACGGGTTATGAACTTACTCCTCTCTCCTACGGTGTAAATGGTGTTGTGTCCATCAGCTTTAGCATTCAGCAGGCAGTCTGACCTACATTTGATGCTCTTTTGGTGTTGTCTTGGTAAAGGTGTTTCTTGAACTCTGTCCAGTTAGGCATCTTGTTTGTCTTGTGGTCAATCTGAGCTCGATGGAACACAAATGCCATGTCTGTGGCTGCTGATGTGTTGAATGCTTCAGATCTTGGACCAGATTCATAGTCCACACGAAGTCTGTAGGCTATGAACTCAACTCAGAATTCAGCACGATTTTCAGTACGTTTTTTCAGCAAAATGCACCGGATGACCCCGTGTTAGTACGCGTGACCCCGAACGAATGACGTACATCACGTTCAGATAACTACGTCACACGTACGTTGATAAACGTGGTGGTTGCACCTACTGTACTCAATAATGGATAACGTAACACTTTCATCGGCTATGGAGAAATAATTACACAAATAAAAACAGTTTAATGTGGATACTAGCTGTCATTATCCCACTGAACGTTGCCATTTGTTTATCAAAACTATTCAATCAATTTGCTAGATATACTCAGTGGTCTGTCTGCGGATGTACGTTTATCAAAACGGGAATAGTTTAATATTTAAGGTTGTGGAGCTTATAAAACTGCGTAATTCTTCATACATCTAGGTAAAATTTACTACTGAATCGATTTCATGCATAATAGATGTTTACTTACAACATTTCTGAGTGAAAACATTTTTAAACATTGGTTGTTTATTCGCGGAATGGCAAAATATCTACGTAGTTGACACAATCATTTTATTCGTTTTCAAAGAAACACATGATATACGGAGCCTATGCAGCTTTCATAAGACTGCTGCCAAACACCTTATCTGTGACCCGACATTTGAATCGTCATCAAATAACTATTTTAGAAGACACAAACCAAATATCTGTCCGTGTGCCGTGCAAGCATCATTGTACAAAAAAAAATGATACTGAATATGAACTTACGAGGCTGGATTTTGCGGCCTATGTTCCTCTGCTGGTATTCCCATAGTGCTAACATTTTATAAATCACGAATCATGTACAGTGAAGTGAACCTGCACACGTGGACTTACATCAGCCATCATTGACAGCTATGAAAGTGTGACAGACAGATGTTATATAGCTCTATACTAATTATTCAACTTGTTTCATTTTTTTCTCTATTATACATGAGCGTAATAAAAAAAGAAGATGTCAATGGAGGCAGCCACTATCGGCTTATAGTGTCTATAACTATATAGAGTTCTATCTATACTACTTGTGTGTGTGCCCTCACACCAATACTTTCTATACTTTATGACAATCATTTTCGTATTCATTTATCATATTCATTATCATAATAAAGAATCATTCATAATAATTTTTTCCTTAAATTTTCTACAAATAAACAAGACAATCAGGCCATTCATTTTTTCTTAGCCACCTATCATACTGCTTTTTGACACTCTATATCTTTAACTTCTATTGTTGGCACTTTCTTATACTTCTGAGATTTTCCATATTTCTTTTCAACAGTACAGATAAAGCATATATCTTCATCATCCTCTAATTCTTGTTTTTTTACTTTGTGGTTCCATTATTGAAATGTTTTATTAAATAATTTGGAATCCCATTTTGCATATTTCAAAAACAAGTATGCTCATGCACATGCAGAATATGTACATCATATTGCAATGGATACTACTTTTATAGTGGATTTCCCGGGAGGTGATGGTGGAACGCTTGTTGTAGTGTGCGAGTCTGCTGGCCTCGGCGGCGATGCGCTATTACACATTCACAATTGGATCAATAATATATAATAAATGTAAAAGAATAGAGAAATATGTAACATAAACAAAACACAAATGCCTTTAATCTGTTTATCAAAATACAATATTGTATGTGAATTGCTGATGGCTCGTGATTTGTTAAATCTTTTTTTAACCGAATTTCAATAATTTAGCGTATTGGTCTATGTAATATATGAACATAAATATCTAATTCGACCAACAATTACTTCAATTATGTTTGAAATGCTATTAAGCTCTCATTTGGATGGTTTTGGGATGCATAAGGTTATTCTATAAAACACAGAAGGGTTATTTTCCACTAACGCGTCAGTTTTCGGCCATCTTGGATTTCGGCGGCCATTTTGACCCATTTAGGGTCATTTTTGAATCTGTCACTAATCTTCATTGGATTCCTCATACTCAAAACCCCTAACCCTGAAAGTTTTACAAAATAGTAATGAAAACTACGTGTCCTTCCTTAATATTCAAAATATCTCATAATTTGTATTTCATTGAGAATAGTTGATAGGAAAGCAGGCGGGTGTTTAAAGGGGTAATATCTGTTTTATGCATTTTATGCTAATCCTAAGCCTAAGTTTATCAAGTCATTTTAGAGGGGGCCAAGTATTATTAAAAAAACTATTTTATTATTAAAATTATTTATACATGATACTTGCCGATAATTTGACATACTATTATTTTGTTTGGCATTGGAATTAAGTAAAGTAGAATTTTAAAAACGACAATCCATCATTAGTTTTACTCTAATAACCTTGGTTAAATAGCAATATTGAAAAAAATAAAATTTGTATTAATTTGTTTATGTTAGGCTGCTTCGTCAGTTCTTAATTTGATAGACAATATTTGGTTGTATAGCTATAATAAAAAATTCCTGATCTTAAGATTATATGTTCTTTATATATCTATAAACCATACTTATAATTAATAATGAAGACAAAGAATTAGAGCTGTATAAATGATATTTCTCAAAAGAATGAACATCACAATTTTTCAATATTTCACAGGTTTGAAGTTGCCACCATTACAGGGTGGGGCAAAAATATAACTGCAAATCAGTATCCATGTCTTTTCAACCTACATGTATTAATTGTATTCCTTTCCAATGCTGCTATAAAATCAACTTAATTATAATAAAAAAAAATCTGTTTGTCAATTGCATATACTATTTCAAAATAGATACTGGCGTTTTACTGTAGAATAATAGTGGAGTTGATGGATTATAACATTTTGCTAATCCCCTGTGTTATGCTTGAGTGGCTTTGTCACCAGGCTAGCCAGCCAATTAAGGCAGAGGGAGGGGGGGTATATGATGAATCATAACTGTTTGTCTGTCTGGCAAAAATGTAAAATACATCATTTGTTGCACTATACTTGATTAAACTATTTAAACTTATTTATATTTAATACTTCGGCTTTTTTTGACATACTATTAGTATTTGGTTTGGCATTGGAATTAAGTAAAAAAGTAGAATTTTCAAAAACGATAATCCACTAGTTTTACTCAAATAACCTTGGTTAAATAGTAAATATTGAAAAAAACTAAATGTTAATCAAATTGCTTGTGTGATGCAAGCTTCCACCATTTATATTTCATGAATAATACTTGGTTGTGCTTCAAATCGTCTCCATTAAAGCACTTTACAGCTTCAAAATGATGATAGTTTATGTATATCGAACAAACACATAAAAGTTTGAGAACACTTAAACCGCTTGATTGAGCATTAAAACAAAACTGAATATTTTTTTCAATAGTTGGCTAAATATTATAATTTCTAGTGCATTGATTGTAGAAAGGCTTTAAGCCAAAGGGCTAATGTACTGTCTAATTTAATTAATGATGGCTTTGCCCATGTATATAAATAGTTTTGCACTAACTTGTACAAATATATTGTATCTATAATCCTGATAATAAGGAATATGAAAATATAATATTTAGAGTTGGCTAAATTAGGTTTTAACTATAATAGATTAAATCAAAACTTGTATGATTAGATGTATAATGGCTCTATTCAACGTCTTATATTTCGTCAGTTTTATTTTATCACATTATGCTATATATGTTATGCAGGATTATCAACATACTGCCATCGCTACATGTAAAAAGAGCTTGAAGTCAGTGAGGAAGGGAATGCTTCCATTCCCGATCAGCATCGCTGTCAACGCTCTACACCATTGTAATGCAGAATAAAATTTAGTTTATGAACAGAATGCCTACATTAAAGTACATAAACAAATAAAGTGCTGAAATTAAAAAGATAAACAAACCATAATGTCATAAGATTCACTTGCTGGGAGCATTATGGTTGAAACTAGTAAATAAGTTATAAGTAAGGATGGCAATAATAACGATTGTTTGCTTTTAAACTAGAAATATTATTTATGAATAAGAATATAAGAAATTAAGGGAGAGGAGGAAGAAGCTTTCTGTAGCGAGGAGGATTGCTTCCTCTGCAGCACTACTGGGCTGCTCTAGAAAAGTTATCTGTGGTGGGTAGGGAATGAAACGTTTATGACTAAGGCCCCTGATGCTAAAATGTTTATGTGACAATGTTAACCTAAAATCACGAAATAACAATTAAGGGCACGGAATTTTTATGAGAAAGCGCCAAATTAACTTTGGGCCTCAAGTATACTTGCTTTTCAGTCAAGTCAAACACATGGTCTACGTTTGTACATGCCATTATATGGACGGTTAAATATGACTCAATGTTCCCATATACCAAATCATCTCCAATGCAGCATAAAAAGATTATATAGTATACTTTTATTCTACAACAGGTCCCAAGGGGACATGTCGGCTGATTCGCTGGCACCCTCTATACCATTGGCTACACCTGAACATCCCACCCAACCTCCTGTGTGAGAGAAAACGTGGTTAGCAAATCGTATTATGTGTACTATTTCATATATGACATATAGCTGACTTACATATACTATTGTCTACCAAACAAAATATGCACCTCGCTTGCGAACAAGCTCGTACACGTACATCAAAATTCAATTATTGTAATCTAAATGTGCTATTAACATGATTAATCGACAGGCATGTACATGGCCTGGACATTCTAATGAGTCATTTGACCACCAACATCAAAAAATCATAAAATAAGAATGAATAAAGTTTGTGTGCGGGGATGTTTTGTTTGTTGTGGAGTTTTGTTGTGCCGTAGAACCTCCACCATCGTCACCCTCTTGTTGAGACCAGCTCCATATAAGACCACTCTTCACGGTTTCAACCAGTTATAAATCTTCAAAATTAACCCTTTTTATAGAGTATCACTTATTTTTGAGACCACCTACTGGTCCCAAAGGTGGTCCTGATAGAGAGAGGCCTCTACTGTGGGCCTACATATTTTGAAAGTGCAGCTTTAAGCTGCTTGCTTTGGTATTTAGGTTTGTTTTCTGACAACCGCATGACATTGAGTAAACCACCAGAACAGTCAGAAAATGGAAAATGTTACTGCAGCTCCAAATCCCTGAGTGCTGTCATGTTAGATATTGGTCTGAAAGTGTATTACACCCATCACACATCTTATGCATTACCTTGCATTTAAGAGTGCACGCCATGTCATTGGTGACACACATTGCAAACAAGACTATCCATACTATTCTGGCAATCTATTTGCATATGATTGCAACATCTTTGTGTGGCCCATTCAAAACACGTAAATGAGTAGATAAAGGTGTCCTTTATGCATAATTACCTTATGTTTAACCTATTTTTATGATGAATGCGCGGCAGAATCAAGCTTTTTGAAAAGGGGGGGCGCCGAACTTGAAGGATATTGTGGGTTTTGAATACGATCGATGGATAGCGGATATGCCAAATAAATATATGAAATGAAGTTTGTTCATTTTATCATTTTTTAAATATATATATATATTGGGGAGGCGCACGCCTCTTGCCTCACCCCTGATATCTGCCTATGAGATCAGATCAGATTAATACTTAACCACGCATTTGGCTATCCCATTTGAGGAATATTATTATAGTCTATGTAATGTCTGAGCGGTGCTCACTGACCTGCATGGGATGCTTGTGCTGTTGTGGCGAACATGATGCACATCATGAAGCCGAGCTGCGGTGAACGTCTGCCACACCTAACAGCAGGACACGATCGTGTCCGCCACCATGTTGGTGGACGCCAAGCATTTTGGTTGCGCCACGCGCCAGGCTCACTCTCTGAGTATCGTGATGTCTAGCAAATTGACTGGAAATGTTTCTGCCTGAGGGAATTAACATAATTTATCACTTATGTGACCTGTTTAAATACTGAAACCTGTTTGGTTGAACCTGCCACACCCAGCAACCTGTTTGGTTGAACCCGCCACACCCATCTCCCGATAGCTGAGATTGTCACGTGAGGCTCGAAACCTCGTTAAAAGGCGCGTGTCCCGTGTAGAGGACAGTCCCTCTTCACGTAAAAGAACTGAAACTACAGCTATGTGATCCCTCCAGTACACCTCCCGGCTCAGTTGGTTACCTAACAAGGACCACATTGGAAATAAGCATTACATATATATGTACGCTTTCATGTGCTATCCTGGGCTAGACATTAGTTTCTGAAGAATATCAATCAATCAATCAATCAATCAACCTCATTTATATTCATGTATCACGCCCAGTGATAGAAAAACAGTTATGTGTCAGATCTCTTCAGACACTGATACTCAGAGTGGCCTGTACTGATGTAGTAATAATAAATAAACCGAATAGGGGTTTCAATTTGACGAGGGAAAGAGCATTTGCATAAATAACTTTCACATTGTTGGTACTCTGTTTTGTTTTTAAGTTATAGTGATGACGAATGAACTATATATGCTATGTATGGACTTCAAGGAATTACCAATAACTATCACATTATGCTCATTCATATTGATAATACACGTTGAATGTGTTATAGACATTTCTATGCCAATAGGGCTGTCAATGTCTTCTCCTTTTAGAAAGTTTTTTTCTGAACGATATTCCAATAATCTTCCAATCGTGGAAACATTATTTGAAAAGCTATCATATATATATAGTATATAAAGAAGAACCAAGGTATAGTATTAAACTAATTTATTACGCAAATGAATATTTGAAAATAAGTACACATAATAAAAACCTAGATCAACTAACTCATTAAGCCAATATAATCAAATTAGAAATGTATATTTCCCTACGATTATCTACCTATTTACATACAAATCCTTAAACAAAAATAAAGATAGAATGGGGTGACTACCTAAGTCATGCAACATGCCGTATTGGGCTGTTTGTGGGGTAGAAAATTATAAGTAAAATACAGACATTCCGAATTTTGTTGGGGGAATAACAGCTTTGCTGTTTCCCCCCTACCCCGATCTGCAAGTTTCTGGAAAGGTAACTGGTCTTGAAAAGAAAACTGCAAGTTCACGAAAATTAAGTTGTGCCTGGAAGAAAAACTCTGCAAGTTCCTGATATAAACAGCTGTTCTGAAATCGGCGGAGGTGGGGAGGTGGTGGTTGAGAGAGGTTAATATGTCCTCTTCCTTCAACTTAGAATCTTAAACTGATGTGAACGAATGTGTAGTTGGAAACAGCTGGAAGATCTCCATTACATGTAGACTGTGCATGCTTTGTTCCCCTTCGTGGGAACGGCATCGTCTGGAGAAAGGTTAGGGGTTAAAGGTTAGAAGGTCATGCCATGCTCAATAAATATATGTTTTAAAAAACACCATTTTATTGTTGCATGTTCATTCCCTATGATATCTATATCGTGGAAACATTATTTGAAAAGCTATCATATATATATAGTATATAAAGAAGAACCAAGGTATAGTATTAAACTAATTTATTACGCAAATGAATATTTGAAAATAAGTACACATAATAAAAACCTAGATCAACTAACTCATTAAGCCAATATAATCAAATTAGAAATGTATATTTCCCTACGATTATCTACCTATTTACATACAAATCCTTAAACAAAAATAAAGATAGAATGGGGTGACTACCTAAGTCATGCAACATGCCGTATTGGGCTGTTTGTGGGGTAGAAAATTATAAGTAAAATACAGACATTCCGAATTTTGTTGGGGGAATAACAGCTTTGCTGTTTCCCCCGAACTGTGGATTTTCCACAGTTTCCCCCAACAATATGCCCAAGATCGGGTGTCGTCCCCAACTTCAAAGGCTGGGTATCTGATGTTAATTTTTGGTTGTTTGTTGTTGTTTGTATTTGTTGTTTTCCATATATAAAACAACTCGGCCGAACCTGAAACTATGAAACTGAAGGTTAAAAACCAGTGTGTTAATAACATGTAACTATCTATGAGACAATCCGACACCCTGAGTCAGAAATTGCCTCGTGGTAGGTGTCTTCCCATTTTGGTTTATCCTTTGTTTTGTTTTTGATTTGTTTTTGTTAGCTCCATTTGTTTTATCGGCAGCTGCCACTATTGGGAAACACTGAAAAATGTAAGTAAATACACAAACATGCTAAAACTATGAATCGGCCAGACACCTTTAGGAGACCAGATTCTCATTTAAAATTTCTCCCTGGACGCATGCCAATTCACTGAGGGACGGACCAGCAGTGTGTTCCAAGAAGCGTGGCTATAAACGACGACTGAATTTCTAGGATTCCCCGTTCAAATTTATGCCACGAAAGCCAGCAGGATAGCGGCTATAAATGACGACTGGATTTTTCAAGCTAAGGCACTGCTTTGAGTGACCCGCCTGATCCCCCGTTCAAATTTATGCCACCAAAGCTATGCAGGAAAACATTTTTTTTTTTTTTTTTTTTTGTCGACCCGTCCGACCCGACAGATTTCCCCACATAATGCCATGCACAATTAAAAAGCAAAACACTGCAGGTTAATCTACTCAGATGATTGCTGAACTGCGCCGTCAAAAGATTAGTAAGACATGGGTCGTGGGTAACATATAGATTAGCATGGAATACGAAACTACAAGAAGAGAGAGCCTAGCAACATTTAAGCCTAACATATATTTACACTTTGGTAACCATGGGATTACTGATTAAGGCCTGCGACTGTGAAATGACTGATGCAGGCGCTGAAATATACAGTTTATAACGCTGGCCTTTCCATCTGCCCATAGTAGAGATAACATGATCAGAAACACTTGTGAAAGACTAGTAGCCATGCCTTTCCTAAAAGAATGAGTGTTAAAATTTGCAGCATCAACCGGCTGCAACCAGTGTTTCACGTAGCAAATGCAAGAAAGACATTCTATATTAAGGTTGCCATCGGCTGTATAAAACAAAAAGCCTCTGGCGACTTAAATAAAAACAACACATAAAAGTATGATGACATGTCCTTCAGTGCACAAAAGTTGTTCCCAGTTGAAAACAACTCAAAAGTCAGAAACTTTAATCCCAAGTCAACATCAAAGGAAAAGGACACATGTCCCACTTTACAGGCACAATTAATCACTGATTCTCAGGCCACCGAAAAAAAAAGCAACACACGGTGCTGCTTGTAACATGATATCCGTGAAGGGAGTATGCAGTCCCCGTGACAGGACGTCTAACAGATGACACAATGTCATTATAGATGTGGCTCTCGCTGTGGCCGGCAGACGCCAACCTGATACCTTTGAGCGTGAGATCTAGCTTAACACCATGCGTCGATATCTCACCATAGGCGTTGAAATATACAGTTCATAACACTAGCTTTTCCACCTGCCCATAGTATATACAACATAATCTGCAACACATGCAGCAGAAAGACTTGCAGCCAAACAACACATGTAAAACTTCATAACAATTGATAATAAAATACTTATTAAAAACAAAATATCAATACAGCCAAATGATACCCAAATAATTGAATTGTCAAAATATTCACATTGACACTATCTCTACAATTGGCGAATGCCAGTTCGATTTAGTACCACAAACTAACCAATAAGTGAATAAAAACGATGTTATTGGATATCTGGTCCAGACAAATAATCCACAGATCTCTAGGCATCATATTGTAGACAAAAGGATATCTACCTGATTAGAGGGAACATTTCATATTCCCAAGCAACCAATTGTTTAGTGTTTAAAATGATACAAGTGTACAACCATACAATAGCGAGGTAAAATGGGTTCATCAGAGATACTGAACTTCCATGACTAAAATTAAAAACATTGACTCCCATCAGGCCATTAGAATTATTGTAAGGTCTGTTGATTGAAATAATTATTGAACCAACCACAACTTACATATATAGGCCCTCTACACTGATTTATTTATCCTAACAAAATTGTAAAAAAAAGAAACTTGGAAAAGGTAAACTTGTCCACAATATTAAAAATTGACTGAACCATTACTTTGACAATGGCAAACCAGCTAGTAATTGCATAGGTGGAACATCACTGTAAAACTGCATTAGATAAAACCATAACCCTGTATTCTGACACAAAACGCTTTTAAAATGTGTTACATTAAAGTTACGTCTAAATAAACTATTTCGGGGACTATACTATACATTTATAATTTTCCCAAAAAATATTATAACTTGCCACAACACATCAATTATATATTGTACCAAACATCATAAAACTAGAGCAAATTTATGCATACAACATCTCTTTACCGCTAGCACATACTAAAGTTTTGTAAATTTGCATTATGAAAATCCAAGGCTGGAGATTACTGAAATGCCGTTTGCATCACTGTCTATTATGTCCCAATAAAATATCACATTCCTTTATGTGATGTTTTTGACTATGTAAAAGAGAAGCACCAGAATTGTCCCAAGAACACTACCATGTTATGAGCTGGATTGTTAAGAGTGTTACTAAGTCCTTCATCATATATGATATATGGTTAACATGACCTAAAATTAAAGTTTGCCTTAAGTGCCAAGCCACAAAGGTTTCATACAATTACGTTGTTTCCATCCTAACGATAAGCCTTAGATCTCTTATCTCTTAATAGCTCATTCTGTACTTAAATAAGATATTTAAGAGTATAGTCAATAGTCTAAGTGTTGTAGGCATGCAGGTGAAGTAACCACGTGCCATCCAAGCTGTGTTTTTTTAGAAGCCCATTCAAGAAACTTGTCGTGCATGTATGGCGTGGCAACTGTTGTGGATCCCTTCCCGTGGGAGTGGTAACGTCAAACGTGCGGACCCTCGGGATCAGCATTATTGCATTCTAAAATGGTGGCGAGAGGGAAACTTTAGACTTCATAGGTTATATAGCAAAACACATACACTTACTAACAAATACTTGAACATAACATCCACATAGTTATAAACGAATATACGATGGCTTAAACGCAAATGGAACATCGTAGATAGTCATATCAAGAATATATTCCCATATTAAGTACATAGAAAATAGGCATTCAATTGTCTGCTGCCACTAGTCCACAAGGTAACGATTCCCATAGTGTGAGTTCACAGTACAATCTTGTCTGACTTTAGAAAAAGAGATGGGTATCTTCTAAAATGTTTGAAGAGGTCTACAAATATGTCTATGTACACAACATCCCTTGTTTTTCTTTTTTCTTTTGTTTTTTATTTATTTTTATTTTTTATTACTTTTTTATTTATTTCCATTTTATAGTCGTCGCAACTATTTGAACCATTCTTTTACTGAAATTGTCCATGTCTTCTTTTCATTTTCGCAAGAAACAATTAATTAAACCAACGTGCATTTGCTTGGACCAATACACTAGATACGATCGAATTATGAAACGTGGTAATCATTTACAGTTGATTTTCAATTTCACAAAACATCTGACATGATACATCCTTTTGTTAGTCTTTTTCCTTGATCGTCTACATGAAGGTTACACTTGAGATCATTTTGGAGAGTGACTCTGAGATATTGTAATGATTTTTGACAAATTTCACATCTTCAACATCGATGACGACACGCACATAAGTACTTAAATCATCACCATTTCCTTTGTTTTCTTACATTAAGATCCAGACGGTTTTCATTACACCACTCGGCAACGGAATCTATAGTATATTTGTATTCATATTCATCATTATCACTTCACCTGCTTTAAAGCAATTAGTTCTACATTAGCCCCTTATATTGGTGGAGCTTAAATCCTCGTCTAAAATAACAACATTATCGTCTGCGTATTTGATAATTTTGCATTCTTGTGAGTCTCAATTTAATAGGGCTAGTTAATGTTTGCTACAAGGTAGTTTTTGGTCAAAGTTAATATATATATATATATCTGCAGTCATCGTGAAAAGTGTCACATTACAACATATTCAATCATTGACTTCTATCATGGTTAAGGATAAGAATTACTGTCCTTTTTTTGTTGTTGTGAGAATACCTCCCACAGCGTGAAAACATTCCAGGGGATTATTGTCGCCAAGCTGAGAATCCAGCATGCAGTAAAACACAGTGTCAGTCGTTGTACTGAGTAAAGCTCTAGCAGACGAACTGCTGGAATTTAACATGAACTGTCCGACTGTCAATTTATTCGCATTTTGCAAGTCCCGATCATGATATGATAATCCACGAAATCACCGAGTACCATTTACATGATATTTACTTCATCATGGCATTCTATTTTACAGATATAATCCAAGAACTTTCACTAGTTAAATGGTTGAGTTAAAACGATGTTTAAATCCCAGGTGAAACGTTTGATATACACACATATATCTATATATACATATATCCATAGTGCATGATTAAGTATGCAGAAAGAATATCTTAATAATTGATCAAACATTGCATGTCTGAAACTAAGATTAAAACTGTTGAGTGAGAGAGGTTAATATGTCCTCTTCCTTCAACTTAGAATCTTAAACTGATGTGAACGTATGTGTAGTTGGAAACAGCTGGAAGATCTCCATTACATGTAGACTGTGCAGTGTACTGACTTATCTGACTATTTGTACATTTAAAACGCACATGCATCATGGTACACTTGGGGTTTAGAATCTAAAACGGTCTTTTCAATTATTCGTATGCATAAATAAAGATGCATGCATAATAAAGATACAGTGTATTCATACGATAAATAATGGCTATCAAAAAAGAGACTATAAGATTACCGGGGTTAAATTGGGGTTATGCTCAGTTCTACTTATCAACATTGGATATTTTGCTTATTTTAATGAGGTTTTGTCATGGTCAAAGTCAATACGCGCGATCGAAATATCCTCTAATAACCAGCAGTCGACAATTAATGGACAAGCATCAGGCAGTGGGAAACAATCTAAACCAGTGGACACCCCTTCAGACACAGTAACAAATAACCACTCCTCTGCGCTATTCACAAGAACTGGGTCTGCATATCATCAAGACAGAACGAAAGAAATTACTTTTACGTCATCTGTCGAAATTCAATATGAACATTTTTGGGATAAACACCCCCAGTTTCAGGAAGTCGCACATGAAAAATCTGCTCTTCAATATAGAAATAGCATACGACAGAGACAGCAGTCCACAAAGCATGATGTCCGCCTAGTAGAGGTCACTAGAAGACCTGGATTGGGTCACATGGTCAGTCTGCACGTGGAGGAGTCCTATATGGTGATCACACTGTGGGGGGCTCTACGTTTAGGGCCCCTCAGCCAGTCGGACAAGTGGCTAGTGGTGTGTGGATTTCGGGACTATTTTAATGGCAGTTATTCTATTCATTGTCCAGCATATGGCCAGAAAGTAAACATTACCGTACAATCAACACAAGTGGACTTCGTGAGCTTTAAAGGAGAGGTTCCTATCTTGGATACGATTATTTGGCAAAGAGATATCGCGATTGAAGAGGATAGTAAGGATAAACAGTATAACTTTCTAGGAGATTCTTTTTTTGTATCCGAAGGTACCGATTTATTTATTTTTTGTTGTTGTTGCTAGAAAAAGAATGGTGGTTACGATTGAGTAGTTTGAATGGTTTGTAATGTTTGACTTTTGACGTGGTTTGTTTTGGTTTTGATGTGAGATATATGGTATGATGGATGATATCCTTGCGAAGTTTGAATTGTGAAAAGCAATGTTAACGTATTATATCAGTTTGTTTTCTACTTTCATAATAAGTCTGTTTGCACAAATCCGAAATCACTA
>CM032668.1:4404134-4423340 GCA_019095985.1 Streblospio benedicti
AAGTACGCCAATATAAATTACTTTACAAGATTAAACACTATGCCATTGATGGCCACATCCACTCCTGCATCAAATCCTTTTTGAAGGGGAGGGCACATAGTATCTGCTGAGTGGAGTATCTCTGGATATAGTGGACAGAACTAAGCATTTTGGTGTAATGATTACTGGTAAGTTGTCCTGGTCACCCCACATCTTTACTATCACTAAGAATGCTAATTCCAAGATTTGTTTCCTCTGGCGCAATCTCAAATACTGCCTCAAGAGTCACTTCGAGAACAAGCATATATAACATTGGTACGCACAATCCTGGAATATGCATGTGTCACATGGGACCATCACCTGACAAAACACAAAACTGTCCTTGAACAAACCCAGCGTATGACGACGGCATGTTTTGTAATGAGAAATCATCAAGTGAACTGCAGTGTATCAAGAATTATGAGAGAACTCGGGTGGGGCAGTCTGGAAATATGTTGCCGCAACACAGACTGGCTCTAATGGACAAGATCCTTGCCGGGAAACAGGCAATGCCCATTGGCAAAATCCTGGTCAGACCTGATGCAAGGACACGGGCAAATCACCAATATAAATTGAGGCAAATCCCAGCAAAAACAGCCATTTACCAACATTCGTCATTGCCAAGAACTATTCCAAAGTGGAATGAACTTGGCAGGGCTGCTGCAGCAGCTACCCTCGAGCAGGCCCAGCTATACGACCCCGAGGAGGAGGCTGTGCGGACTGCCCATACTTAAACAGTGCCCCACCCCCACACACACCCTTTGCGTTATACCCAGAAGGGCTTCTTTGTGAAGCAAATTTAATAGACATATACCAGATGATCTAACGATGCTGGGACCTATGATTTGAATATATTATCATGTATTAATATTATCTTTACAATAGAATAAGTATAGAGTTGATCTGATGACGCACGCCACTGTAAAAAGCGATATATCAAGTTAGTCTATAAATAACTTGTTTTATACATTACTGAGATACATTATCATTCATCACTCGCGACACTATGGTAACATGTGAAATATATAGATGTCAATTTTGAAGTTGAAAATTTCAAACTAGATAAATGTTGACGTAAATTGCGTATGTTGTAATACATGATTCTGTATGTACAAAATGTTGATTTTACTGACATACGTGAAGCGGTAAATTTTAACATGATAGATAATGTATTAAATCAGAAGTGAAAAATGTTTAAAATATTTTCAAAGTGCATTTTTTTGTGAATTTAACGTTCGAAATGGTGGTCATTTTATTAGGTGCATACACTGACATAGTGTGTTTCATTGAGAGAAACACAGCTCAGTGTTTCATTTGAGAGAAACACAGCTCTTGTACAAATCGCCTGAATATTTTTTGATATAGCCTTATTAGGCAAAAATAGGACTTTCAAATATGATCCTAGTTTTTGTGATGTAAGATTAGTAGTTCATGAAGTGTCTGAATTATTCATGAAGCAAATTTCGGACTACTTTGGACTACCGCCCAGGATATGCCTATGCAGTAACCAAACGTATTTGGCTTTGCGAGTTTTTGTTTTTTCACGATGAGTCTCTGCTCGAGCTTGCTTGTCCTCGTGCCTCTCGTGCCAAATAAATTTGATTACCTGTGCAGCATCTATTTATAAACCAGTGGCATAGGAAGTAGGGGGGGCCAGGGGGCCGGCATGCCCCCACCCCCATCCTCACCCCCACTTTTATTCATGGGGGGTGCGGATGGGGGCAACATATCATCCCCCCCCCCCGCAATCCCCACTTTTCAGGGGTAATTTTTTAGATTAAATGATGCATGCTTTGCCTTTGTCCTCACACTCACACACACACACACACACACACACACACACACACACACACACACACACACACACACACACACACACACACACACACACACACACACACACACACACACACACACACACACACACACTTTTATGGGATATTTGTTTTACCGCTCTTATCTAACACATCATGGGTTTGTGGATTGTGGATGTTATCAAGTAAAAATTGTGGAAATACTTTCAGTTCTCTTGTTGGTGCGGGAAAAGATTGCAGTGGTCGTGAACGCTTTCGTAGGATTTATTATCAATTTCCACGTAAAAGTTGAAATTGATAAATGTGAATATGTGGATGTTGTTATATGAATGGATATCTGGTCTGCTTACTCAGTGGTTCATAGTAACTGTGTAATCACTGATATGTATATACTTGTATATGTATGTACGAAATCCAAAATTATTAAAAATAAAACGGACATTTTTCATTTATTGTATTTTGATTTTTTATGAGGAGCTTATAGGCTCGAATTTAGATGAAATTAAAAAGATTTTTATTTCTTTCTTTTTCTTTTGGTGTTTTAATTTGAAAAGGAGCCTTTGTGAGCTCGAAAACGTTAATGAATAAAATCAAAATTAAAATCTGAAGCAAAATCTCATCTTATCAAGAATACAGCCGTAAAAGAAAACTATACACTATTGATAATGTTCTCTTCCAAACTACACAAGGATACACTGTGTTACTTTGAACAAAGAATATTTACAGGAGAATCTTGTATATTATGAAGCTTTCACTGGTATCGTTCAGACTAGTAAGCTCGGTATTTTGACAGTCTGTTGAAACCCTATGGGTGAAAACTTATACATTTCTCATGTAAATATCCTTGATCCTAATAAACGAGTGTACACTACACCACCCAATCTAATTTACAACATCGCAAGGAAGAGTGGGGGAGGTGGGGGTCAGAAAATGTGTACGGACATGCTGCAGACAGGTGGAAAACAATATACCAATATCTGACAAAAATGTTACATAGATATCCTAAAAATGTGAAGAATAAGAGTACACCCAGAATATACTAAAAATGTGAAAAACGGCCAACCAGTTATGGGGCACGTCCGTCCTCACTGCGTTAACGTCAAGAACCCCCCCCCAACCTAGTGATTACAACAAATTTAAACACCATACCACGTCAGCAATGATTGCCCTACTCTATGGCGGTCACGAGCGGGTTCTTCCCCGCGTCGGCGCCCAGGACGTCCTAGTCCCGCTCCAGGGACACGTACAGCTGCTGGCCTCTGGGCCTGAAGCCCAGTGCCTCCCAGAAGGATGCCCCGTGCCGCTGTTCGATCATCACGTGAATTGTCTGCTGGCCGCACGTGTTGCGCACGCCGGACGCGGAGAAGTCCGCAGCGTAGCTGTCATGTATAATCACTACAGCCCTCCTTCAGTAATTGAAGCTTATGGGAACGTGTTAGTAATACTAAGAAAAGTGTAGAGATAAAAGTGTTATTGTACGATAAAAGCAAAGAGTGATAGAGTCGGGCACGGCATTATCACACAATGTCTGATGTCCCACAAAACTACATATTACTATGTATTTCTGTGAAGTAATGTTTCCCGTGGTGTGTTTGGATCGGCAGCAAAAGTCAAACTGATATTGTTATCACCCGTGGGGTGCCTGCGAAGCATCCCTACATCTGGTCACGTGGGGGCCTTGCATATGAACTACAGGTGGAAATATGATTACAGGTAAAGGTACAGAACAACTTTGGTAAAAATGGAATCCCAGCACACGAAAACTGCATTATCGGCGGTTTAACTTTCATTCGTCTACTTTCCAAAAGGATAAACTAATTTCTATAAAATATTCAGTTTAGTATAAATTTTCAGCATGTATATTAGCAAAATACTTAAGAACATTAAGTCGTTTCTCTGTATCAAGGGTTACGCGGCAACTTCCAGAAACCTCTCTTAACCTACGGAAACTGTTCCATGCACTTATACCAATCTCCATCCAGAGATTTCTCGATATAGGTGCGCGCACCGGCTCTCTTCAAACTAGTGACAACAGGAACAAAGCTCTGTATGGAGAGTGCACTTATACAAAAGACGAATTTTTCAACGTCACATCTGTTACCATAGCAACAAATTGGCAGCTTGTTGTAATTTAATATGGTATATTAGATATTCATTTTGCTAGACATGGTGACGTAATGTCACCAACAAAAGTTAACCAGTTTCTAAATATGATTGCTGTTATACTGAATGCGGGAGTCCTATAATATTCGCTAAATTGTTAACTATCTTGTATGGTCCTTGGCTGAACATAGCGACATCATAAACGAGGACACTATGCGGACCCTACATGATCCTACGTGTAAATTTGATTATACGGCAACTTTGATATTTGTAATTTAATCTCGAAAATATAGTTTACAAACGTTTAACAGTCAGTGATTGCTTATGCAAAGTCTAAACACAAACAATGCAATAACTAATTTTTATGGAATTGAAATTATTTTTAATGGTAAATTTTATTTAACTGCCGTATAGAGAACTAGAAATTAGTGTGTCCATGTGTGATTATGATTTATCAACTATGTGAACTACCAACTGTTTGCTATTTCATTACTTATGAATGGAACAATGAGCATGCATAAAGAAAACTAGAATTTCATGAGTTCAAGTATTTTCAAAATTTATTGTTTTCAAACATAAGCAGTGGAAGATCCTAGGTCAATGAAAATGGATGGCCAGAACAACTCCGTCTGTTCCTATTGCGTTATGCAACTAAGAGTCCAAGCTGATGAGCAAAGACAACAATTTAATGAAAATACAGGTCGGAAAGGTATGTACATACAATTTCTTAAAAGAAAAACTGTAAACTAAAATTATGCAAAGTTTGCACATATTACTGAACCGGGAGAAAACCACATTTATGCTGACGGTGTAATACAACGGACAACAAATAGTATTCAAATTTTCAAATTTACATAAATTATAACGCAACAACATATAAATGCACACAACACGCGACTTGTCAAGCAAGTCTAATATCATTATAAAACAAAAATAAACCCGAGGACCGCGAGGGTCCTCTGTTGTTCAACTGTCCAATACTATTTCATATACGTCAATGTTATATTAAGTTTGTCACATCATCTGTGGCTTCCACGTGCCGATGGTCATTGGCGAGCCGACAAACTCGCTGGACGCAGGGGAGTTGATGGCGTTCGTGTGGTTGGTGCCGTTGGTAGGCAGCTGGAACATTTGTGGACTCATGCCAAAACCATTCGCTGCGGACATCGCGTGGGGACCATTCACCGCCGGTGGCAGGGGAGGCAGCCAGTTTTGAGAGCCGCCGAACGTGGTCAGCCATTGGTCTTGGCATTGCTGTGGTGGTGGTGTGGGTTGGACGCCGTAGTCGCAGATAGCGCCCCCGACAGCGCCAGCGAAGCTAACAGCAGGCGTCCACGCCGGGCCGGCCTCCTGGTAATGTTGCCCTACGAGCCCGCCCTGCTGCTGCAACAGTCCGTTACCGGCACCCGCTGCCGCCTGCAGCTGTGCTGCCAGCGCGTTGATGTTCTGGTAGAGCTGCGCCAAGTCAGCAGCCGCCGGTGGTTGCACGATCCCAAGCAGCTGCTGCTGCATGGGCACAAACTGCTGTGCCGTAGCGTTGAGCTGCGAGTGCGGCTGTACGTTTTGCTGCTGTAGTTTTTGCGCCTTCTCAGCGTCAAGCTCCGCTTTGGATCGCGCAGTTTTACATTCCACGTTCTTCAGACCAATCTTGTGGTAATGAACATCAACTGCCGCCTTTACGCAATCCTCATCTGCAAAAGTGACAAACCCAAAGCCCTTGTGTCTGCCTGTCTTGTAGTCCCACTTCAGTTCCACTTTCCACACCTCGCCCATCTTTTGGAAATACGTGCGTACTTCTTCTACAGAGGTGGAGCCGTCCACGCCTCCGATGAACATCTTATTGGCCTGAGACTCTCCACTCTCCGTGTGTGCTTTCCGTTTGGCTTGCTTCGCCTGCAGGGTTGTATCGTTCTTGGGCACAGCTATTTTGGGATCGATAATTTTATCGTCTAAGAGATGACCCATATGCTCCTTATGCTGCAGTACTCTATCCACGCTTTTTGCGTCCTGGAACTTGATGAAGCCGAATCCCCGGTGGCGTTTGGTGTCGTTGTCGATGGGCACAGTGGCGTCTACAACGACCCCGAAGGCATTGAAGTAGAGTCTGAGCATTTTGGCGTTTGTCCTTCCACTGATCCCGCCTACGAAGATCTTTGTGCCCTGCTCGCTGGGTGGTGAGGCGGTGCCGTTCACTCCAGTGGGGGAGGTGGCTGCGTGCCCATAGGTGCCGTTGCCGTCAATGTGAGGAGGCTCCATTTTTTATCTGTAAAATAGAGCTAATTGTACCACCAACCTCAAGCATTAGCGGGGGGAAACTGCCTCCACGCACCTAGGTGTGGCCGGTGAGGAAACTAACATACGATAACAAACTATGGGATAACTGCATGTACAACGATAAAATTATAACCTAATAAGTAAGTAAGTAATTCGGTAAAATATACGCCATAGTGAAGTGAGTAAAAATATACACTATTTACAAGTTAGGCCAATAAGCCAAGACTCTGATAAGATATCTTTTGTAAATAAATTGAATGCCCATATAACAACCTATCAGACATTTACTAGTAAATAGAATTCTTAGTGCACCTTTCACATTTCTATCAGAGTCCCGTGCAAGGAGAAATGCTAAGCCTGATCTCACAATACACATGATGAGTCCACCCATCACTAAATCTTGCAATTGTTTTTAATGAATTTATTTAAAAAATGAAATGGGATTCTCCTTGGCAAAATGCGACTCGGGCCGTCTTCATAAACTTGAGCGGTCTCCGTGGAGACGGTCCAACTATGGAAAACTTCCAATGGTAACAATACTATGCCACCAGCACAAAATCTTTGGTATGGTGACCTATCAATGTGTCAAAAACCATGGGCCATGGAGGTACAAGACAGGGTGACTCATCATACAAAACAAGGGGAGCCATGGGATCTGTTTTCATGCTCTAATATAATATTACACTTGACACCATTTAAACAAGGCAGTTAGTACTTAGTTTTAGTACATACAGGTAGTGCGTCCACCACGAATACAGTAAACTCTGCACAAAACCAAAACTAACTACCGTACTAAAACGGCAGGGGGGATCGCCGATTTTAATGTTTAGACCTACTAAAGTTAATAAGTGTTGATTTATACCCAAGCTTGTATTTGGGTTGGTTAACACTACACGCATAATAGGTTGGTAGGCTATTCATTATTCATATTCAATAGCATAATAAAGAATAATAAAAGAATTATTCATGATATTACTTTAACTTTTGTTGACACAAAGAAGAGGGGGTTGGGGCCTGGAGCCTATGCATACATAATTGCATATCATGGTTTTACAGCCGTGAAAGAAGTAAACCTTTCATTAGCATTATTCATACATTTGAAGCGCACATACCTTTCACGGATGGCAAATTTTCCATGATGAAAATACTAAAAATTGTATTAAAAACACCACGTTGATCATTACTTATAGACTACCAAGTTAATTGCTATGCGACACATTTCTTACTTACAATATGCATATTTATTATACATCGATTAAGCCCTCGGATGCCCTTCCTAATATAGAGGGTGTACTGTACTGGAAGCGGTCTTTTGATGTGTGACACTGAATGGGCTGTATGCATGAACTGAGGCTCCAAAAAAACACAAGATTCAATCTGCAGACGAACTTGTTAAAATGGTTGCAGGACTATCATATGCAGAACAAATTATTATAGCATGGTGCCCTATTGTCATTGCATTGTGCAAGACCGGTCGCCGTATTTTGGACGTGTGACGTACATTCACATCACACAATGTCATTGATTTTCAGATTTTGTTGTCGTAGTTACTGCGAGTTCTGCAGGTTTACTGAAGAGCCTAAATATTATCATACCTATCCAGGACATGTGGAATGCGATGCAGATTCTTATTCTCACACCTAGAGCTCATAATGTTTTGTATTTTCTACGACATCTCCGTCGACGCCATCGCATGTTTTATCTCTCGATTCAAAACGTTGTCATTTGACAGCCCGAGGTGATCCGATGTTATGGTATGAATGCAAGGTGTTTTGTGACGTATAACCTACCATTCTCCGCAGAATGGCATACAGCATAATGTGAAATTGTTAATATTAATATCGGACATACGTTTCATTCACAAAATAAGAGATTGCAGTCCTGTTTCTTTTGCTGGCGTCTCCATTTTTGAGTGATCGTGCACTTGCTGCTAAATCTTCCGCTATTGCGACATGAAGACTAATAACACATTCCTGACACTTTCCTTGTGTATTCTATATCGTGTCCGCCAAACACTGGTAGATATTATAAATGGTTCCATTTCATCATTATTGTTGAAATCTACATTTTATAGAGAAATATTTGTAATCCACACTTACCGCCATGTCAGCTGTCAATTTTGCCGTCGGAAATGCTTGTGATTGGCTGAAACAGTAGCCTTATCCCAGCATGCGTATTTTGCAATGCTGCTATGCTTGTTAAACGCTGTTGGCAGAGGCTACAGCCTCAGAAATGGGCGTAAACACACGAAATATAATGAAGGAATAAATTATTTTTGTGAGGTCAGGGTTCACCGCATACTAATGAGTTGTTTACAAATAGATAGCAAAATGCACGCAAAATCTTTTGACACTAAAGCCGATGGGGTTTTGTGACGACAAATAATTAGATTTAGTGGTCAAAGTTGAGTACCGAAAACTGGTGTTTCATCTCTAAGTATGTCTTCTTTGAAAAAAATATATTATTTACTATAAAAAATGGTTTATAGCGAAATAAGGTGATGACTAATGAATGGAGTAGGCGATTTTGAGTCACCACGTGGTCTTGTACGATGCCTGTTGCAGACGGTTTGGTAGGTACGAGGGTTTGAAGAACGTATGTTTTAGACCGATTTTAAAGCATGCATTAAGGCATAAATGCCTTTCCGACCGGCAAAGGGTTAATAGGTAACTTGTGTTTAGCCGTTTTCCCCAGCAGTACAATACCCATAACCCCATATACTAGTATACCACAAATCAAGGTTTGCATTCATGATAAAACAGAACCGAAATTATAGTCAAAAGGGTACTTCATGAACTTCGTTAACAGTTATCCGTTCAGTTTCTAAAAATCTAAATATTGATACGCACTTAATGGAACGCCCATTCAGGCGGTTAGGACTGTTGCGAAATTTGATTTACGGGAAATCTCCTCCAGTTTAAACAAAGAAACACACATGAGCAGCGGGTGGTCTAACATGTACCTGTTATCAATGTGCATGCAAATATTCTGGGTACGCTATGAAAGGTGCTGCATTTAAGAAAATTCGCTGTGGATTGAAATCTATATAAATCACAAATTAAACTGCATGATATTAATGGGTGTTATTGCTCTTCAAATATATGCTTAATTTTCTTCAAAAATATACTATATACTATATATTTATTACACGTGATATCAAAGTGTATATTTTAAGTTTTATTCTAGTCACTCTGTAAATTGGCGAAAACATCTATTTTAAAATATGCTTTACAAATAATTTTTAACTAAACTTTGATATGGACTGTGATATTTTACTATGCATTCTATGTGCAATAAACTGATACAATACTAAATTAATAAAGAAATATCCAAAATAATTGTTTCAAACGTTTTCTACATCTGCTCTCTTTAACTTTCAATTAAAATAACAGTGTTTTGCACATAGAGAAGGGAACCTGATAAGTAACAAAGCAGAGTATAACATTCCCTTCTGGGATTTGTTACTCATTAGGTTCCCTTCTCTATATGCAAAATACTGCTATTTTAATTGAAAGTTAGGAGTAGGACGTTATATTTATGTTGCCAGCAGATTGAAAACAAATTATACAGCCAGAATCCCATATTAATAGTATAAAGTTTCATAAAATACGGACAATCCTGATTACTTTGTTTAGCAAACCGGCGCACAAGAAATGTTAGACTAGTATACACTGCTGCTGCCTTGAGAAGTGGTAAGACATTTTTGAAGGGTTGGCGTTGTATACCACAACCAAACATTGCATATTTCTTCAGTGCACCCTGTTTGTATTTCCTTATGCACAAAGCTCTTTCAGAAACGATTTCTATTCAGAATTATTCTAGGTGGAAACTTTGATGAGAAATGCCGCCATTGCTGTGGTCACATGCGTAACAATGGGTGTAATAGAGACATTGTAAACGACCATCTCCATGGTTTCATGTTTCTAGATTTTACGCTTATTTCCTATGGACTCCACAAAATACATAAACCCATGCCAGGACTCTGACTTTATGTGTGAGCTGCACTTTCTAGATTTACAAGGCTAATAGAATGTAATTCTAGTATATTAGACACATAGCCATACACAATTAAAAGTTACACTTACCTAATACACTAACGTTAGAGATGTAATTGGAAAAATGTGCAATAACATTAATTTACTCTAATTTTACAGCTTAACGTATCTAAACATGCTGTTAACATTGATTTGTTCTTTTACTTTTATGAACTATTATAGTCACTTACATGTTTGAGCAAGATTGGACTTGTAAAATCTGTATAAAAGTCTCGAGATGCTGGCTCTGCAAACCTGCTATCCGTTGCTAAGTTGAAAACCGAAATGAATGAAACGCCTGCTTCTCCAGAAATGATCACGTGTTATCTATGTGCGATTCAAGCACCAGGTATATAATACTATATAGGATTACATAATCGCGAAAGGTCAGTACGCGGGTCTTTGTTTAACCACCGCATTGGTCACCAGGTGTTAAAGACATAGGCAGATCAAGGTTTTCGGAAAAGGGGGGGCACTAAGGAAAAGAGGGGGCGCACTTACGGGATTTCATGAAAAACCCTATGAAAATGAAGTAGTTTGGTGGGAAAAGGGGGTCAGTTCTACACTATTTTCTTATCTCTCTTGCCAAAGAAAGTTAGATCAAACTGAAGAGGAAGAAGTTGCAGCTATGTTTACTGTCAATGCAAATAGAAAACTTATTCAGCAGCAGAAAACTCAGAAGACTGGCAAAAATATTGTACTCAAGGATATTCATAATATTGGAACTAAACTGAAACTGAGTAAAGAACCACCAAATAAAACGACTCTTGAACAAATCGGTGAATATTTGATGGAACAGCCTAATTTGATCACAAAATTTATAGTGGAAGACAATATTCTGAAAGGCATATTTCTTCACGATTGTGACATGAAAAAAGCATTTCAAAATTATCCTGAGGTTGTACTGATAGATGCCACACATAGTGATCAAAACAAAAATGTATGCATAGTGCTTGAAATCAATTATATTTTTATGATATTAAGTACACTCTATTGAGAGAAATTCATTAGGACTACACAAATTAGTCTCTCAACATATCCATCTCTAGTATGATTAATGAAAATCAATGTTGCATACAAATATCATATATATCATATATGCATAAGACGTCATTGTCTATGTTGTAAACAAAACATTGAATGTAGGATAACATGTATGTGTGCGAACCAGAACTTTTATCATTAGGCGTGTACACCGTGTCCATAAAATGTGTTTCGTGTTGTATAGATCTAATAATCCTCAACTGCACGCAAACATAAGATGACAGGAAAAAGAAAACCACTGAACGACAAAATCATGTAATTCATTTTTTTCATAGACTTTTATTATTTTTGTTTTTTATCTGGCTGCCTTTACAGTAATTAATGATAGCATTATATAGCAATCAAATATAATCACATAGAAAATTAATGGTAACATTATAAAGCAATCAAATATGATTACATGAAAAGTTAATGGTAACCTTATGAAGCAATCAAATATAATCACATAGAAGAATAAATAATATCATACTGTATACATAAATCTCCGAGGTGTCTAGTAGTCAAAATGCAATCTAATGTCCATGCACTGGTAGTCATTGTCTGAACATAAACTCATATACAACACTTAGATAATAAAAAAGTTGCTTTAGTGTTAATTTTATCGTGCGTTATATTATTACTTTTTCACAGTATGATTGTGATTGTTTGTTTACAATCATCGTCCAAATATGAGCATTCATGGGAAAAGAAATACAATTATAAAATCAATGACAATTTCGTAATCAGTCTGCCTACTGAAGAAAAAATAAAATACAAAGAAAATGAATTAATGCATCGCAATTACAGTGCGATCCTCATATAGATATCCCTTATAAGATTAGTCTGCGATAAACATATATTTAAGAAGAGAAAGGGTTAATACTAATATTTCATAAATAACCTCTTCTGTGGCAGTCTTTACTAGTACTGCGTAATTTTCTACCTGGGTAAAGATGACAACCAAAGTGTCTCTAGCAGTGCTGAGAGCGGTGTCCAGAACCGTGGCAGATGGTGAATTCACAGTGTTTGTACACTCTTCACCTCACCTCTTTCACAAAAAAGTAGGTATGGCAGTTCCTTCGTGAATTTGTTCAGAATTCACAGTGCGATAAAATAGTTCTTCAACATCTGGTATGGCAGTTCCTGTGCTCTGCTGAGGATGTGTTCAGATGCGTTCAGGCCTACGTTGAGTATGTGTTTTGATGCTTCCAATCCTGATGCAATAGTGTTGTTATACACTCTCAAGCCTATACTGAGCTGATATCCAGATGCATCTGCATCGCTCTTTATTTCTTTAAACATCGATCCCCGGAAGAACTTCCTTGACTTTATGTACGTGATCATTTTCGAAAAACAGTGTTGGATATATTGTATAACCTCCACTACTTTATTGATTCCTGTATCAAGAACTGTTTTGAGATTTTCTATGACACCGCACTCTGTACTTGTCATTTCGGTGATCTCATCATTTGTTGCTTCAAATTCAACATCCCAAATTTTCATTTGGGTAATCAATGTGTGCAGTTTTCCCATGCTCGTTTCAGCGTATTGAGTAGCCTTAACCAGTGTACTGTTGACTTTTTCAGAAATAGTTGTCTTCGTGAACGTACTCGATAAAAAGTTCAACATCTGGTATGGCAATTTCTGTGCTCTGCTGAGGATGTGTTCAGATGCGTTCAGACCTACGTTGAGTATGTGTTTTGATGCTTCCAATCCTGATGCAATAGTGTTGTTATACGCTCTAAAGCCTATACTGAGCTGATATTCAGATGCATCTGTATCATTCTTTATTTCTTTAAACACCAGTCCCCGGAACAACTTCATTGACTTTGTGTGCGTGATCATTTTCGAAAAACAGTGTTGGAAATAATGTATAACCTCAACTACTTTATTGAGTCCTATATTAAGAACTGTTTTGAAATTTTCTATGACACCGCACTCTGAGCATATCATGTCGGTGATCTCATCATTTGCTCCTTCGAATTCCACATCCCCAATCTTCATTTGGGTAATCAATGTGTGCAGTTTTCCCATGCTCGTTTCAGCGTATTGAGCAGCCTTAACCAGTGTACCGTTGACTTTGAAGAGGCTGTCAGTAATATATGATCCAATGTCTTTGAACCCGTCCGTGTATCTATTCTTTCTCTGATGTATATCATCCGTCAGTGCATCATGAATTTGGGTCAAGAAACGTTCAACCTTAACCAGTATACTGTGGACTTTGTAGAGAATGTCTTCAATATATGGTTCAATTGCTTTTAACATTGACATTAAACTGTCAAACAATGTGCATGACACTCTGTGTATGGATTGAACCACGGAAGACACAGTAGGTTTAACGTTATTCATATAAAAATGGTTTGTTATTCGTATGTACTCATTTTTCATCATGTCGTCTTCGATCTCCTCAAAAACTACAGTCCAGAAGATCTGCACGTCCTTCATGAAAATACAGGACTTGCAATAGAATTTGTGGAAACATGTGAATAATTTTTCAAAGGCATTGCTAAACTCTCGTATTATTATATCAATCGAATCGATCACTAAATTCACTGGTGGGAGCAAAATATAGTCTACAATGTCGTCCATCGTCTGCTTCAGATCTTCTATTGTCACTTCCCTTACATCACCATAAAATAATTTCATATCCGTCCAAACTGGATCCATGCGCTGTAGAACGTTCAAAACATAATCATAGCCAACAGACATACGATTTTCACCATAAATCTTCCAATCCTGAAATTCTTTGTTCACCCACCTTACAACGCCATGGTTCATGATGAACTCGGCATGTCTTCTGAGTTGCCACAGCCCTTTCTCCTCCGGTATTGCACTCGGTTGGAGCGGCAATTCGCCAGTGGCCTTCTTCGCGACACTATTGCCTCTGTCAGACGATGCGGGTGGTACATGGTTCTTCTGTGCAAATTGGTTGATGATGACATTTTGCTGATCAACATCAGATCTTGTGTGGCCAAACATGATGTACTCGGTACGTGTTTTGAGTTGCCACAGCCCTTTCGCTGTCGATGTTGCACTCGGTAGCGGCAATGCACCTTTTGTCTTCATTGCGACACTATCGTCTTTGGCAGACGCCACGGGTGGTACCTGGTTCTTCAGTGCAAATTGGTTGATGATGACATTTTGCTGATCAACATCAGATCTTGTGTGGCCAAACATGATGTACTCGGTACGTGTTTCGAGTTGCCACAGCCCTTTCTCTGTCGATGTTGCACTTGGTTGTAGCGGCAATGCACATGTTGCCTTCTTTGTGATATTATTGACTTCGACAGACACCGCGGGTGGTACATGGTTTTTCAGTGCAAATTGGTTGATGATGACATTTTGCTGATCAACATCAGATCTTGTGTGGCCAAACATGATGTACTCGGTACGTGTTTCGAGTTGCCACAGCCCTTTCTCTGTCGATGTTGCACTTGGTTGTAGCGGCAATGCACATGTTGCCTTCTTTGTGATATTATTGACTTTGACAGACACCGCGGGTGGTACATGGTTCTTCAGTGCAAATTGGTTGATGATGACATTTTGCTGATCAACATCAAATCGTGTGTGACCAAACATGATGAACTCGGTGCGTCTTTCAAGAAGTAACAGCTCTTTTTCTGTCGAAATTGCACTCTGTTGTAGCGGCAATGCACATGTTGCCTTCTTTGTGATATTATTGACTTCGGCAGACGCTGTGGGTGGTACATGGTTCTTCTGTGCAAAATGGTTGATGATGACATTTTGCTGATCAACATCAAATCGTGTGTACATCGGTGTGGTGAGCACCCCAGCAAAAAGCCCTGCTACCAGAACAAAGAGGACGGTTTTATTCATGGCCGCCCTCATGTTTGGAGGGGGCATGTATATATAGATATATTCTATAGGACCCTAATAACTATAACTTCTCACTAAAAACATATTTTTTACATTATTGGAGAAATGTAGCGTGTACATCCTCCTGGTTCATCTAGCAAATATATGGGGCAAACGTTAAACGTTCCGTGTATAACGTAAACTATGAAACGACAAACGTAATGGACCGGTTCGGCAACATGCAGTAACGTTTTCGGTACATTTCTCACAGTGCGTTAGTGTGTTCGGTTAGTTTACATCATTTTCTTTTCTATGTGTCATATTTATACAATTACACACAAAATATACATTTAATAAGATAACAGAATATTTTTCACTTAAAACAATACCGTGTACTGTGTTTGAATGTATTGGTATGAATGCTTTAGAGCATTTTATTTGCAGTCCATCAGTAATATTTCAACAAGAACGTAATGCGAGACGTTTAGCAATTTAAATTTTATCAACAATTAAAATGAACTTCTTTGGTGCCAAAAAATATATAGTGCAGTATCATGGAGTGTATAATAGAAATTCGGGTTTATCGAAATTTCCGGCTTATCAATAACGCACCTGTGTTGAGAAAAAGGCTACAGTTTCGTTTTTGTGCGTCAAAGTATATCGGTAGGTTAAAGATTTTTTAGTATTGTTATTGTTGTAGTCATAGTATTTTATTCTTGAAATGAACCTCTATGCATTAGATGAATATAGTTATCTGTATTTACACATAAGGATTTGAATTAAATTTGCAATTACATATGATTATAAGCTATACTCGATCTATTGTAGTTAATTCTATATATTTCTTCAAGTGTCAAATATAATACTCATATTATACAGTTTATATGACACATCCCATGGGCCTTAGCATCATGGGAGGGGGGTGGGCTATGATTTACAAACAATATAACATACAGTATGCGTGACTATAGTGTATACTGTATGGTATAGTGTTTGTAAATCATAGTAGTAGACAATTATATACTCCGTACCCCCTCCCATGATGCTGAGGCTCATGACACTTCACAATACAAAAACAATCAAACACCAATGTCCCATAGTTTTGTAGTATACAAAAAAACTTCCCAGAACCTTCAACGCGTGAAATAACTCCTGAGCTCGTAAAAATCAAAATACAGTAAAACCTCCAGTTAAGACCACCTTTCTATTGAGACCACCTCTATAATAAGACCGTTTCCCCCTGTCCATAACCTTCATGAAGCTACTAAAATGAACCTCTGTATAAAACATCTCTCTATTGAGACTACCTAACACTGCATGGTTCCGAAGGTGGTCCTAATAGAGAGGTTCTTATGTATCACATCAATGTGAGCCTGGTTTTGGATGCCGTCTTCGCCTTCGCGTCATGCTGTCAACGATGTCCTTTTACTGTCAGTGGATACAGCTGAAAAACATGCCCACAAAGCCGATAATAAAGAGCACCGTGGAACCAGAGCATTATGTTAAGCAGGATGAAGCGCTGGCGTTGGCTATGCACTTGTGGACCCATATGCAGATCCAGGGGGCGCAGGGGGACGCCCACCCCCCTTTTCCCACCAAAATACTTCATTTTCATAGGGTTGTTCATGAAATCCGTAAGTGCGCCCCCTCTTTTTTTTTTCCTTATGTGGGCCCCTCACCCTTTTCCAAAAACCTGGATCTGCCTATGGAGACCTGTAGCTGCTGTGTTGTTTGTCGTCTGTACAGACAGTGCGTCTCCTGACCGGGCACCAATTGTCGCTCGGCGATCGTGAGGAGCAATACATAGCTCCGGGAGAGCACGTGACAATCAGTCCGGCAAAAACACTGAAACTACGAGAGCAAGAAGAAAATGATAAATGTCGGTTTTATTGCATGGAGGATTAAGAAAATAGTGCTTATAAATGATGAATATTCTTTGGTGGGTAACGATTAGTAATTGTCCTGGGGTCATGAGACTGTTAAATTTAGAAAAGTCAAATATTAATTCGTTTTTTTTTAGAAGTGGTGTGAATAAGCATTAAGAAAATTAACTTCGTACAGGTTTGTGCACTCCCGTAATCATAGGTTAGTGAGTCCAAAGCTAAATTACAAGTTAAACACACGCATAGCCTGGTTTTTATTTTGTTGGCATCGTGACGTGCATTAACAAGTAATAGAAACGCACTTAGTTTTAAGTAATTGTACACAATCGTGTATATCTATATCAAAGACTAAATTCCAAAGTAAACACACCTTGTCTTCATTTGCCGCGTCTAAATCAAGCATCCAGGACGGGAAGAGGTATACTCTCCGCAGTTTCCCATACAAGTCTTCAAAACTCACTTTCACCACGTGGCAAACTTTCCCCGCCCCGATAACTAGGAGCAGGAATCTCCGTCTCGCCGTGGCCCCCGCCCCCGTCGTCCCAATATCGAGTGTTGTCTGCGAAAGGTTCCCTATTAACACTCTCTGCGGCAAAGTCACTAGCGACTGTCGCCGGCGGCTGCGGCCTTGAAGCACCTTTTTGCCCGTCCCTGGGCGTGAGACTCCCTGCTGGTGGTAGGCCTACAGGGGCAATTTATAGACTAAGATATAAGGTAAACACTGTGGAACTCATCCACTTTCACCAACCAATATGCGATCTTTTTTTCTCTCACCACTTTGCCGCTTATTCTCGCTTCTGATTGGTTAATTAAGAGCCGTGTCGAGGTGATCTCACTACTATGTGAATGTGCCGAATTACTAAAATCAATTTCATCATATTATTGCGCATCAATCAGGAGCGGGCATTGCTTACTACGACAGACTATTTGTACTATACAGTTTTAATTTACATTTACAAAAGAAAACCTACATCAGACGTTGCACAATATTTTTCTTTGCAATTATATGCCTATAGCTTGATACAATATCACATACCAGTAAATACAGTATATAAGCATAAAATCTAACAATGTTAATCACTTCTGACTAAACAAAATGCGTTAACGGTGCACACACTAAACATAACGTCCTCGTCTCACTTCAGTTCTGACAGGTGTTTCTCCATGCGTAACGTCTATTCCATTATTATAATGATTTGCAGTGTGTACAAATAATTCTTTATTAAGATTTATACCCAAGCCCCGATTGGGTTGGTTAAGACTATACGCACGAAGTCTGTAGGCTATGAACTCAACTCAGAATTCAACACGATTTTCAGCACGATTTTCAGCACGATTTTCAGCAAAATGCACCGGATGACCCCGTGTTAGTACGGGTGACCCCGAACAAATGACGTACATCACGTTCAGATAACTACGTCAGACGTACGTTGATAAACGAGGTGGTTGCACCTACTGTACTCAATAATGGATAACGTAACACTTTCATATCGGCTATGGGGAAGTAATTATGCAAATAAAAACAGTTTAATGTGGATAGTAGCTGTCATTATCCCACTGTTTGTTGGCATTTGAAATCCGGTGGTCTGTCTGCGAATGTACATGTACGTTTATCAAAACGGGAATAGTTCAATATTTAAGGTTGTGGAGCTTATAACACTGCGTAATTCTTCATACATCTAATTTACTACTGAATGCGATTTCATGCATAACAAATGTTTACTTACAACATTTTTGAGTGAAAACATTTTTAAACATTGGTTGTTTATTCCCGGGATGGGAAAATATCTGCGTAGTTGACACCATCATTTTATTCGTTTTCAAAGAAATACACGATATACGGAGCCCAGCTTTCATAAGACTGCAATCAAACACCTTATCTGTGATCCGACATTTGAATTGTCATCAAATAACTATTTTAGAAGACACAAACCAAACATCTGTCCGTGTGCCGTGCAAGCATCATTGTACAAAAAAATTATACTGAATATGAACTTATGAGGCTGGATTTTGCAGCCTATGTTCCTCTGCTGGTATTCCCATAGTGCTAACATTTTATTAAAATCACGAATCATGTATAGTGAAGTAAACCTTACATCAGCCATCATTATAACAGCTATGAAAGTGTGACAGACAGATGTTATATAGCTCTATACTTTATTCTTCAAGTTGTGTTTCATTTTTTATCTATTATACATGAGCGTAACAAAAAGAAGATGTCAATGGAGGCAGCCACTATCG
>CM032668.1:4430499-4457626 GCA_019095985.1 Streblospio benedicti
TATGCTTTGGCATTGGTATAATTTTTATATCACTATGTCCAAAATATACGTAGATATTAATTTCAAATGCGGGCATGTCTAATGGGTAACCTTTTTTTTATCCCAAATGTATATAGACCTCCATCCTTATCTATTCGTGCTTATTAATTAGTTACACCATGAACATCGGACTTAGAAGGCTGTGTGAATGAGAAATGCGTGAAACCCACGATGATAGACCTCTAGACTAGACATATTTATATGGTAATTATGGTTCACTTTTTTCCGCCAACATTAGACTACGTCCCCTTCCCCGCGCCCCCACGCATTATATTCCAACTAATGTCCAACGAGAACATATTTGAAGAGTTTGAATATCAATTCAAAAGCTTTCTTTAAATAGCTACTCACTGGGTTTAAAGTTTTTAATAAAATGAAACATATTGTGTGTGTATGTAGAGCTACATTTTGATGGTGTTCTTCCAGCACGCTTCACGTATTCATCCAACACGTTAAACGTGTAGATGATGTACGTTAAACGATTCGCATCACTTTACGTTGACCTAGTCTCGATCAACTAGAATTTCATGGGTTCTATTCTCGATCAGTGTGAATGAAGGCACTTATTTGAGATAATATGACTTCTGAGTACTGGACTAAGTAGTGATAGGTCTAATGTATCAATTAGAAACATCTAAAAGACGCCCGATTCTTTTGTACACTAACCTGACTGAAAATCATACTCATTAGATTTGTTTTCCCTTTAATATCTTTCAATATGCTGTTCATCAACGTCACCCCAGTTCTGTGGCAATATAAAGAACCATAGTGATGTGCCCCTAGTTTTGCTGTTCATCAACGTGGGCATAGCCAGATCCACGGTGTGTGTGTGTGTGTGTGTGTGTGTGTGTGTGTGTGCGTGCGTGCGTGTGTGTGCGTGTGCGCGCCGTGTGTGTGTGTGTGTGTGTGTGTGTGTGTGTGTGTGTGTGTGTGTGTGTGTGTGTGTGTGTGTGTGTGTGTGTGTGTGTGTGTGTGTGTGTGTGTGTGTGTGTGTGTGTGTGTGTGTGTGTGTGTGTGTGTGTGTGTGTGTGTGTGTGTGTGTGTGTGTGTGTGTGTGTGTGTGTGTGTGTGTGTGTGTTACAGACGTGTGCTCCATCCTCCTCTTCCCGCCAAAATACCTTATTTTCATAGTTTTGGCATGTTTGATAACGATCACAGGTACATGTACAAAACGCATGAGATCCCTTAAAGTGCGACACCCCCCCCCACACACACACCTTCTCAAAACCTGCATCATCAGTCAGGGGTAGATGAGAAGTATCATGATCATGATCATCATTATGAGATGTGTTCTAAAAGGTACATTGCATAGCACTTAGAAGTTATGAGTATACAAAATATATGTCTCATTATTTTGTGCCTGGAACTCAAAAGTGATATTGGGCTGACTGTCCTCACTTTCGTTATACATATTCACACATCTGTGGACGTTATATGCGCCACTGTGTATTAATGAATCTTTGATATGATCTCAGACATCTATAATGCCCAATGAGGTCATGCTGTGTACAAAAGGTGCACTAAATAATTCTCAACACCTATGAACATTTATAGTGTCAACAATTTTTTATGTGATTTACAATTTTGAATTTATTTTATTTCTATATTATATATACTTTATGATATGTATTTATTTTCTTCACTTTTCGTTAAATCCTAATTCCTAATCAAATCGCATCACAGTTGGTCTTCCTTGGGACCATTTTCCCCCATTATATGTGTAACTATGCTATCCGTATGTCATATAATAGTTGTAGTTGTTCTAATTTTCAGTGGTTTCATCCATTTTTTCATGAATTAATGAAAATAGAATAAAGAAAATCAAGACAAGAATGAAAAACCAACACCGACTCTGACTTAAAATATATATTTCTTACAACAGGTATTCACACACACTCCCGGGCACACCTACATCAGGACATTAATTAATTCCACCCCTCCACACTAGGACAGCCTCTTATCGTTAGGCCCCATAAAAATAAGAAAATGTTTCTCGTCCCCTCCCGCCTGTGTATAGTGCAGCCCCCTGAACATTTTTATTGCCTCTCCAATGATAATAAAACAAACGGCCCTCCCGCCTGGCTGCAAACAAAACAGCCCCTGTCAGAGGCCTGTCATTTGTTTGCTATGCATGCTAGATATTATACTTCATTGATTATACTAGTTGTTTTATAAGTGATGTTTTGTGATTTTGATAATAGAAAGACATTGTTCACATACAATTGTAACACATGTAGTTCATTCATGGCCCAATATTCAACTTGAAAAATAAAAGATTTTGCGCAGAAGTAAAATAAAAAATAAAAAGTGAACCGCTCCTCATTTTTTTATAACATAAGGACGGGAAAATCAGCAAAATAAAAAATAAAACATAAATAATAAAATTGACCTCCCTCCTATGTGTAGGAATATAGGCAAGACGAGAAACATTTTATTAATTTTATGGAGCCTTACTGTAAACACTGCAACTTTACAATCACAACCAATATAGCTTTACATAGGCAGATCCAGGTTGGGCATTTTTTTCACCAATTTTCCTTTAAAACTGCTTGAAATACAATTCGCTTCCTTCTCAGTAATATCCTTTTTATGGAGGCTGGGTGGGGGTGGACTGGGGGTGCATGAATGTTAGCCACCTGATAGATAGCCCACTCATGTGATATGACATTCATACAAGTTAGAATTGAATATAAAAATTAAAACAGGCATTGATTGATAGGATTAATAGAAGCTTACAAAGCTTGTTAAAAACCTTTGCTCATAATTCAACTACCATATAACATATTTTCAAAATTAGCAGGGAAACAAGCAAATGCTGGCTGCTTTATGTAAAATTGGGACTCAGATGAAGTTGGTGCTTCCTGCACCTATGTGCTATAACTTTGATTCATCAAAGTACTGGAGGTTTTATATAAAAATAATTGAAAATTGAATCTGATTCACACATAGCATTCCAAATTAAGAAAGACTTTTATTCAATATTTCATAATCTAATGACTATCAGGGATAATAATTAGTAAAAACACATAATTTCGTAATGTATGTCACTTTCATATTTTGCATTTACAGATCCTTTGTAAGGCAGTTCTTTTGACAAAAAATAGAGTTCTCTGACTGAAGAATTTCTTCATTATGTTTCAGTTTAAACAATCAAAACACAGATTATACACAGAATGCTACAAAAACTTCCACAAATTAGTAAATTTAGTGAAAAGTTACAAGAAAGACAGAACTAGAAATATTACAGTGTCCTATCGATAATAGAATAGTTAACCTTGACTGTCTTTTTTAGATAAAAGATAATTGAATCAATAAATATTAACCATTTCTACAAATTGTTTAATTACAGTAAAAAGGCATCAACAGTTAACTTCTAAATTACAATAAATAGCTATATGTATCATACAACAGGTAATTGGTAATTAACTGCCGTAAAAATACAACAACAATGAATAAATAAATAAAATGAAAAAGTGCATTGTGCTTTTCGGTCCTACTATAAATCGGGCCAGTCAGGAAAATATTGACCTGCAAAAAATACAAACAATAGAATTAAACAGTGAATTTGAAAATTGAATATCAAACATTATTCTAGTCATAATGCACTCCACAGGCTGTGCTTTGCATGAGTTGATTGTAAGTTTAATAATTACAGTAATTTCTTACAGACGTTTCATACCCACTGGGCTAAGATATACCAGGAAGTGAGACAGTTGAGGAAATTTGAGCCCCCTACCCTAAAATTACTATCAATTTTCACGGCTACCTCCATTTAAGATCGACTCTACAATGAGACCATCTCTAAAATGAAACAATTTCTAACAGACCCACGCTTTAATCATGAGACGATCGTGAATCTGCATAAAGAGACCACCTCGCTATCAAAACCACTTGAGGCCAGTGCCACAAGTGTTCCTACTAGAGAGGAGGACCTACATGTGGTGTTATGTACTCACTGCAGAGCGGGATGCTGCAGTAGTCGAAGCGCAGATCTGAGTGCGTAGTGTAGCACCACGGCCCGAGAGGATCGTAGTGTTGACCGACATGCCGAGTCCACGGGTTGCGACAGTAGTTGGCTGCGTCAGCAAAGTTCTCATCTGCAATGTTATAACGACGCTATATGTTATGGACGTTACGTGTGCACACAGACTGGAGCCAAAAATGATATCCCGTTTCACAAAATATTGTGCATATTAGACATTTTGAAGATGCTTTTATTGTGCTCTATATTCATAAATAAATGATTATGTATCATGACATACACAGAACTGTGCATATACGTCTCGCTATAGCCGTGAGATATCAACAATTCTGTTGGCTTACAGCACTAGGTCGCATTCTATAGTATATATATAGCATATATATCATTAAAAACAAGTGAACAACATGGAATTGTTCCATATTACACATAAATACTTCGAAGATACTGAAACACTTGAAAACTGACAGGGCTACCAAGTTTTGCCTGTGGGTGGCTTGATGGGCTATCAGATTTTGGCAGGTGCCATTCACACTGCTATCTATGCGCCGAATGTATTGCCATCTGATTTTAACCTTGTCTACCAGATTTTCAAACTTACTGGCTCTGATGTCTACTACCTTATCAATCATTATGTCAACCACTGTTATAGGCTCCTCTCCTCAACTGGGAAAGTGACTAGGGTGCGTGAGCTGTTTCAAATAGAATCGATTGTGCACCACACATATACAGTAGAACCTCGCTATGTAAGACAACTTGTGGAACTGACTCAGAGAGAGGTGGTCTTTATATGGAGGTTCCAATTGGAATCATTTTGAAGGTTCGGGACCAAGAAGACTGGTCTTATTATACAGGTGGTCTCATTATAAAGATGGTCCTAATTAGAGGTTCTACTGTATTCACACGTCCAAAAGCCTTACCTGGGAACTGTACTAAGGGCGGTTCGTAGGGGTGTTTGTGGGGTGTTTGGGAGGCCCACGCCTGGCACCGACGCCCCGACCGAGTGATCGACTGAGTCCCTGTGTAGTTGACACCCAATGCTTCACGCAGGCAGTCTGCAGATACAGTTGCACTTGAACGGAGGGGAATACGAAATTTCAAGTCATCATGGGGCCACCATTTATTATCGCCCACAGATGGTGGGTATGAAAAAATGACAGTGTTACATACAGTACGAATTTTCAGTAAACGCCAGCTTTTAACTACACTGTCCTGATGTTCTGATTAGCTCAAGTCTTCAGCTAGTTTCCACTGACAACGAAGTGTTTGAATGACTTAGTAATTGAGCAATAAGCCCGAAATAAATGAGGATGGGCATAACATCACGCATTTATCTTATCCGTGAAGTCTGACAGGGTATGCGTTTGCCATATACCAGAACAACATATTTGCACTAAAGTGGTATTCTATTAATAGACAGTATACAACCATTCAAGCGCCCATGGCTTTTACATTGAACGTGTGTGTTTACACGGGAATAGATGGTAATAGAGTACTTTACCTTGCTTGAAGAGGTGAGTTGGCGGGTTGGTGGAGTAGGTGGGTGTGTCGTACAAGGCCAAGTGGCCGATGGCTCCTTCAAACACCCTAGTGTCCTCGGCACCTACAGGGAAAGCAAAGTCAGCTTTGAATATATATGTACCTACACTATGATAGCAGTGTATGGTTTGGACACTTGCCACTAGACACAGGCTGGTCTAAATTCACATTAGCGAGAATAGTACAAATTCAAAGTTATTCACCAATGGTCGTGAGTGCAAATTTCGTGTTCGTTTTTTTTAAAAAAAAGCATAAGAATAAAAAATAGTAAAACAATGAAACTGTGGCAAAAGTTTATAAATCAATGTGAGCACTATTGAGAGTAATGAACATTTTCTATTATTGTCACTACACTGGACATGTTTGCATGTTTGCAATGACTGGTCGCCTATACATACTAATGCCATAGACCTCGACCTCACAGAAGCTGAGGTCTGCGTTCCAGCTGGATAGCACGATGTACAGGTACTGGCGGGCCAAGCGCGGCGGCTCACACTCCACCGTCAACTGAGGCCCAAATAATCCCTTGAACCTACAAATAGCCACCAATCAACCAATCCATCTTTCATCAATCTATCTATAAATCTATCAATCAATCAATCAGTCAGCCAATCTATATGTATCTATCTATTAGATTCTAAGCTTAATTTCGCAGGCCCTAATTATTCCTCATTCAGGGGTGTGTGGCCTGGCTGCCCAGTCTACATCCTCTACATCCTCCAACCATCCTCTCAAAAAAGTAGATAATTGACTTGTGTGAGTTATGAACTGTGAAAAAAGAACATTTTATAGAAGTAGAAATGTAGATAGTAGATTTTATATACATGTATGATAAACTATATATGACAAAATAACATTTCCATGTTTCGATGAATGTGTTTGATCAACTGTAAATACGGTGATGAATATACAGGAATAACTGCAGCATGTATATGCGGACAGTACTGTAGCTCCGTTGAGCCGCTCACCTGTAGCAGACATCCTTGACGAGGCTCATGTGGTTGAGATTAAGCTGTACTTCACCCAGCCGGAATGTGATCTCTACTTCACGGTTAAGAACTGTAAACAAGCAAACAATCATTCAATTCATTATTCAATCAATCAAATCCTAAATTCATTTGCATAGGCCCTAAGTACTCCTCATTCAGAGGATGTTGCCTGGCTGCCCAGTCTACATCTCAACAGGCCATTGGGTCATAATGACTGATTTCAAGTGACGTTGGACGCTACGTGTGCTTGCAGACTGGAGTCAAAAACGATAACCGTTTCACACAGTATTATGCATATTAGACATTTTGAAGAGGCTTTTATTGTGCTCTATATTCATAAATAAATGATTATGTACCATGACATACACAGAACTGTGCGCATACTTCTCATATATAGCCGTGACACATTAACAATTCTGTATGGTTGGCTTGCAGCACTAGCTCTCATTCTATAGTCTATAGTTTTATGTTTCGGCTGCATATTTGTTAATTGAACGCTACAATGAAATTTTTAAAAAAACATAAATTTCAACTTCATTTAATTCTTTAACATTTTCGAGCTCTTAACGGCACCTTTTCACCAACACCAAAATAAATCAAATACAAGTAAAATATACAAGAGATATGACAATGCATACATTCTATAGGTTAGTTGCGAGACTCACACTTGGGGCAGCGGTGGAGCGTGTAGAGGTCTGTGCCGCGCCGGGTCTCCATGAGCCGCGCTGGAACCGGCGCCAGCAGCAGCCGACAGCTGGCAACAGGCGCACGTGTTCGGGAACGATCATTGATAATGATACCGGGGATCGTCCAAAAAGGTGGGGGGTCGTCTAACTTATCTGATTCCTTTTTTTGGGGGGGGGGGGGGTCACTGAACTTTTTATTCTGTTACGGTATATTTTTTCAAATATTTTCTTTTAGCAATTAATTGTCTAAACATGCATTGACTATGTAGGAACTTTTGCTTTAGTGTGGGGGGGGGGGGGGGGGTCACTCAACTTTTTAAAATGTTGATGGGGGGGTTAACTTTTTCTTCAAGCCCCAAAAAATGGACGACTCCCCCTGTATCGTTATTTATGATCGTTCCCTTATTAGCCATTGTTTGTTCATAGAAGCAGATGCTTTTAGATTAAATGCAGGAAACACAGATTGCGTTTGGTGCACGCCATTTCATTAGCAGACTGTGTTAATTCCCTAGGAAAAATCACTTCCAATACAACTTAAGTAACAAGTAAATTTACACATATGACAATTCGATCACTTAGCACTAGTCAGACATACACGAATAGTAGTTCCCATAATTTATTACATTGTACATGTACATGGTAGGAGATGATAAATTCATGGGAAAGATAAAAGCAACTACACCATTTGGAGGGGGGAGGGGTAATAAGGTTTCAAGAAATCCCACGTCTCTCTTTGGTAAAGTCATAAGAACAAGACTTAGATCATGGCTAAACCACCACATTTACAACATTTACATTTGTTAGGTGCCCCTCCACCCCCATCCCCCATCCATATCTTTTTAGCCTGTTTTCTGTTTTTCCACAACACTTTCTTGAAATCTCACATACCCCTTTTTAGCCTTTATTCAAACATCCCTGGGTTTTTTTTCAAGCCTTTTTTCAAGGCTCAAGTCTCTGGTAATGAGAGCACTTACTTCCTGCCTGCTGCACTGTACTCGTACGCTTGACATTCGTCGTTCAGGATACAGCGAGACCGGCAGAGGTGCACGCTCCCGGAGAGGTCAATGTAAGAGGTCATCCTCGTCGACCGCATGTTGGAGAATTTGTCTTCGGCATTACAATCTGAAGCACAAGATCTCTTTCACCTAAAATGATAAAAGATTTATACAACGGTCACCTTTTCCTGTTGGCTATTATCCTATAGCATAGTGCTGGTAGACTAGATCAAGCTCTTTGCTATAGGAGGGGGCCAGTGGGGGTTCTGCAGACATGGCATTGTACAAACTAGGAATGATAATACAAATTTTAAAAAACTCCACCCTCAACCCCTTCCCGCAACCTGGATGTGCTTAGAGAAGTAAACAATTGATAATTTTCATCCCTGGCTTAAGCTAATATTTAAAATGTGGCAGTAATCATGTCCAAGAGTGATATGAGATAAATATGAGCCGCACCTCCTAGTTGATATTATAAATATTTTTTAACTCGTTTGTCAGCCTTGTATCCCCTCGTGCTGTGCACTTGGCTGAAACGTCTGCATAACTCGTTCAATAAAAATTTCTAGTATCAACCAGGAGGTGAGTTTTCCCTATTACCTTACTCAGGGCTGCAAAAGATTAGAGGTAAAATACTTTGGGCAAAGATGCAGGCAAACGCCATAGGCTAGCAGTTCATCTAGGGGTTTGGGGGGGGCAGGCTCCCCCATAAAATATGTTGATATATTGACCTTTTATCATACTCATTCTGTCGGAGGCAATTTCAGACAATTTCAAACAGAAAAGAACCTTGAAAACAAATATCTTAAAACTCAGTTTCATTCAAATTCCTTCCCAAATCATAGGAGGCACTTGCCTCATAATTATGAAGCTACAACCCTGCATATCGATCCATAATAAGAATGAGATAGGCGTAAATTCAGTGAGCATATGAGCATTACGCACCGCGTCCTGTGGCCGACTTTTCGTTCTGCTCGTTGTACACGGTGACGTATTCGACCAGCAGCTTGCGGCCAAAGTTCACACTCCACGACATCATCCACACGTCACGGCGCGAGACGAAGATGCACGAGAAGTCTCGGAAACGGTACGGACTCCTGCACAGAGTAATACATTCAACATTTAACAGTGGCAGATCCAGGATTTGGAGGAACGTAGGGCCCAGAACCGTTCAATGAGTGCCAAAGGCACAAATGCGCTGGCCCGGGGATGCACAAGCTTGGGTCATCCCTTATCAAAACCATCCATCTTAGGGAGAAACCGGTGGCCCTAGCCCCCCGGGCCCCCCCCCTGGATCTGCCACTGCGTTACTATTGCTATCTAGTACACTTACATACGGCATGAAAAACAAATACCGGTACAAACTACAAAAATAAGCTTTTATATGTTTTTACACTGTAGCCTGTTTATTGCCATCAAAGGCGTGTACCGCTCCCCGCCCACGTTACCATGGTGACTCGCCTGCAGCGCCTCACCGCCAAGTGCATAGTTCCTTCCTGCAAAAAGAGCAATGTCACACACACCTGTTGTTTCATGACTTCCATCCAACTAAACTAATTCCAATGAAAGTTACATCCTTTGGTGCTGAATTGGTGATGCTAGTTGGAATTCATGGCATAATAATTCGAACGACTGTATGCACTGTAAACTACTCAAATGTTTGTGGATGCTGTTGAAAGCTCGCTGTATGAACTGATTATTATCATTGTTTAGAAACTATTGTTGAACTTGTATAAAGAAAAAGATGTCATTTATGAAATTGCAGAGTTCCCATAGATTTTGTTTGGCATGACTTTTCCATGACTTTTCCAGACAAATGTTTATTTTTCCAGGACTTTTTATTATATACATCTGTTCATTCAAATAGCAGTCATATTTGTCTTAAGATAATACCTCAACAAATATTCTTGGTTGCATTATGGTAAGAATTCAAACTTCAGCCATTAAAGTTGCAAAAGACTTCGAGAATGGATATGCTGCAAAGCATGCAGTGGCAGCTGCAAAGACTAGTGAGCTCCAAGTTTTAACCTGTAGGAATGAGTGCTTAATGTTGTTTAATTCTTCCATGAAACTCTTGGAGAGATGTCCAGTCAAGTATTTTTGTGAGGCATCTGATGTGCCTAGATCCAAGATTCATAGTTACAAACACAGACCAGTCAACTTCTCCATGTAAATTTGCTAATATGTACAGTTGAGTAAGTTCATCCAAGCTGGAAGATATGCACCTGAGCAGCGTGACACAATCAAAACTCTGTACAAGGAGTTTGTGAAAATGCTGTCTGAATATCATAAGAAGGATTGTGAACAATTCTCTTCTGGAGAAGAGGGTCTTGATAGTTTCTTCCATGTCATCATTGGTAATGACATGAAGTGGAGGATCCTATGGGAGTTGATCAAGATGATTTGGGTCATGCTTCACCGACAGACAGCCATTGAGAGAGGATTTTCCTCCAATAAGGACATTCTCTCTGACAATGTTAGTGCAGATAGATTGATAACCTACAGGAGGGTGTTTGATGATATCAGATGCCTGGAATGCAAAGTTGAAGAGTTTGAAGTTACTAAAGTGGCAAGAGCTAAGCATCTCTTTAGTAAAGAGATACTCAACTCTTGCCGCCATTCAAGAACAAGATATCAGCTATAACTAGATGAAAAGAAAGTACAGAGGGCAGCGACAGATGAGCAGGATTAAAGAAAAGAAGTGGAGACTGAATGGAAAGATAAAAACAAAAAGAAAATAGAGATTGAGAAATCTGTTGATGAATTGATAAAAGACGCAGACAAGTTGGCAAAAGAAGCAGAAGCCAAAAATCATATGACTTATAATCACAAGATCGAATGCATTTACTCCATTTAGGTCAAAGGTAAAAGAAAAGAAAGAAGAAATTGTTCAGTTGCAAGATGAAGTAGAAAAACTAAAGAAAAAACTAAATTAATGCTTTTGTTACACATACGTAAATAAAATATGAAGAATTATTGTTCTTTTTTCTCTTCATTATAAACCATATTTTCAATATTGCTATGCTAAAATGCTAAATGCTATGCTAAAAATGGTTGAAAATAATCCAGTCCTGATAACAAAAAAAGTTTGTTCATATAGTAACAAAATATTTGGTTGAGGTATTATCCTGCGTAGTTATCAAAATGTTTGCCATTTTCTAAAATATTAAAAAATCTGCCAAAATAGTTAATAAATTATCAGTTGTACAAAATTCCATGACTTTTCCATGATATGACTTTTTCACAAAATCTCATTTTTCCACATCGTCATCTCACGACTATATATGTAGTATATAGCCGTGATACCACCATATCTAATTCTGTGGAACTTATGCTCAGAAACCGACCAATATCAATTAGAAAGCCCACTGCCAAAATGTCCAGCGGGGAATTCAAACGCCAAATGTACGTATGATGTAAGATGACACCGAGTATTGATTTTGTCTTCAACGTAAGTCTAACCGAAAATAATTTTTTCCACATAATAGCTATAACTGGGCCCACGGGTTGGTATGAACAAGGACTTTAGGCAGTGTGAGTGATCAAGCCGTGAAAACCGACGATGATTTTTCCATGACTCTTTACAAAATTCAATGACTTTTCCAGGATCTGGAAAAAAAAATCAATTTCCATGACTTTTCCAGACTCCAGGGGAACCCTGGAAAATATTAAATAGAACAGGTTCTAATATAGAACCTTGCTTGCAACTTAAATTTAGATGGGTCTATTCAGCATACTTTACAAAGTACACAGTGTATTCTGTAAACACTACATTACATTAATATTCAAGAATGTTCACCCTTGCTTGACTGAAGGGCCACAGAATAATATCACTGTATTGACATAGCTGAGTATGATTAAAGTAAATTTTACAAGATATCAATAAAAAAGTAATATTAAATTCATCAAATTTATGTTCAATAATTCCTTCTTATTTTGTTAAGTTACAATCAGATTTTCATTAAACAACTATTTATATGAAGTGTCCGTATAACCATATATTCTTTATATTTTCCAGAACATTTTTAGCGGCTATCTTACAAATCTAGAACATATTTTTTATATTTTGTATTTGTTCACAATGCACCCATTATACCAAATACATGTATCTAAGACTTTTATCCTTTGCCTTTCTTTAAAATTTCAGGTCCTGTACCACTATATAGAAGCTTAGTCACGCTTAGTTCACTGGTTCAAACTCTATGTTTTTCAATGTGGATGCTTGTGGGCCTTTAACATTTTGAACAGAAGTTTATGAAGCTGTCAAATGTGTTCAGTCTCATGACCACAGACACTGATGCTGGTGCCTTTGTTTTCCCTCTACACACTATGCCATTAACAGACATCAACCATCACACAGAACACACAGCACAACCCACAAACTATATGCAGTACCACCCTTTAACTTAGACGTTAAAAAAAAAGAGTTTTCCAAAATTTAGAATTACCATCCTACAGCTTGCCGTTATTGAATTGAGTTATCAGTCTTATATCGTTTTAATGATTTATGTAATGTTGTATTGTACTGTAAACACTATCTTACCTGTTGCCATCCACCGCCCTGGAAGCTGCGGCTCCAGCCTTGACGGTTAGAAAGTCATGATCCACGATGTCCATGCTGTAGTCTGTCACATTGACAGTGGCGAACGTGGGCTTCTTGTACCAAGGTTGTTGTGGAAAACCTGATCATCACAGGCAATGGCATTTGAAGTTCTCAAGCAAGTACATGTGTATTAAATAGTCTAAAGAAACCTATTCATCGGGAAGAAATCAATACTATTATGGTCTACATGACAACAATACAGACGTACATTAGCACGAGTACAGTACAATCATTTGGATTAATGCTGTTTTTAAAGACTATCCATCACTCTGTGCTTACCACTGCGGTCCTTGGCAAAAATGTGGACTTCGCACAGCGTCATGCTTCGCTGCAGTCCCACCAGCACCTTGATGAGAACCCAGCGTCCCCACACCGCGTCCGGGGTGCACTTCAGCTCCTCCCTGGTGATATACAAGGGTGACGATCAGATAGTCCTGCTTATACCCATACCTCGATTGGGATTGGTTAAGATGATACACAAATTAAGTTAGTTGGATCCTATGAACTCATTTCTTGTTTCAGACGTTATTTACGCTTTTTTTTTTCTTTCCCCAAATCACGTTTTAATGAGATTAAAATAATCACGTTGTAGGCACTTTCAGAGATGTTGCATGTTACACATTACATGATATGTCAGTTCTGCTGTTTTATGTCATTCGTTCAACTGTGTCCATAATGAAGTTCTTTTTGTAGTAAATAAACATTATGTTGTAGTATAAAAAAAAGATATGAAATTTGCAGGGGGAAATTTTGAAAAGATTTTCATTGATCGATTACCAGAGCAGTAAAACTGAGCAATCATTTACAAAAAGCAAAGCATGGGCCTTTCTGTCATATCAACAGTGATAAGAATATAGATTTCAACCATCATCATTCACCAATTGCTGTGTGTTCTACTTACTTGCCGTAGGTGGGTCCGCGGTGGGTGACACACGGCTGGCCGGGCATTGACCCCCGCCGGGGGTAGACAAACGTCTCCAGCAGAGAGACCGCGTAGTCCTCGAGCCGAGAGTCGCCCCACCACGCTGTCAACACACGCAAGCCAATGAGACGGGGCTCGGAAAGCAGCTTCAGGATAAGGTGGAGGAGTGCTACTGGTCACCAGTACGTATATAAAGCCTGCAGGTCTTTTTATTACAGTGATTCAAAATGCAATATATATATATACTAATATATACATATATACTAATATGACCAGCCATATTAAATCTTTTATTTGTTTTGAACAAAGTCTTTTTTTGCAGTGCAATTCACAATGGACACATTGCAAAGAATAATTTTACCCATTTCATTTGATTTGTCTTCTATTGCTGCTGTTCTAAAATTGCTCAAAAAATATAAAACATAAACTATAAAATGTTTTATTTTTTTGAGCAATTTTAGAACTTAACACAGCAGAAATAGAAGAAAAATCAAATAAAAAATTAGACCAAATCGATGCTGCACACCAAATTCCCAGACTTTTTTTTTTTAATAAAAATCTGAACTAAATTGAGCAGCCGTACCAAATCTTTTGTTTGTTGTGTACACTGTGACCGTGGCCACGAGGTGCCTGGCCTGCAGGTCGACCATCCACCACGGCTCCGTGGCCCTGTACGCTACCAGGGCACAATGACCCTGCAGGACGTCCAGGCTGAAAGGGAGACGAGATACTATACATGTAAGCAGCTGTACTCGGCGATCCAGGTTGTCAGAAAGGTGAGGCACACTTAATTAAGGGGGATCTTATGGGTTTTGTATGCATCATCGATAGCGTATGTGCCAAAATCCCTATGAAAATAAAATATTTTGATGGTAAAAAAAAGGGGGGGGGAGGGGCACACACCCTGTACCGCCCCCAGTGGATATGCCCATGAGCTGTGCACATGTAGGCCATCAGTGCTACCCTGCAGCAAATCAAGGCTCAAATGGGCAAAAGATCTGTTTATATAGTTGTATAATTGTAGATCAGTTGCAATAAAATACTTATTACACCAAATGTGCATCATCATCCACATTTTTTTGTTATCATCGTCATTGTCGATGCTGTACCATTTTTTCCCACATCCATCTTTTTTTCCCTTTTTTTTGACCTTTTATCACAAATCCCACTTCCTTAAAAAACCTGTCCCAATATAGTGTTTTTGAGCGACTCACTTGGAGGCTGACCAGTCGTCCACAGCGTTGCCCTTCCACCCGGAGAGGTGAGTGTACCGCTCCCCGCCCACGTTACCATGGTGACTCGCCTGCAGCGCCTCACCACCAAGTGCATAGTTCCTTCCTGCAAAAAGAGCAATGTCACACACACCTGTTGTTTCATGACTTCCTTCCATTTAAGGGAACGATTATAAATAATGATACCGGGGGTCGTCCAAAAAGGCCGGGGGGTCGTTCAACTTTTCTGATTCCTTTTTTTTTTTCAAATATTTTCTTTTAGCAATTGTGTCCAAACATGCAATGACTATGTAGAGGACCTTTGCTCTAGCGTGGGAGGGGGGGGGGGGCGGGCAGGGGTCACTCAACTTTTAGAAATGTTAATGGGGGAGGGGGCGATTAACTTTTTCTTCAAATCCCAAAATATGGACGACCCCTCTGGTATCATTATTTATGATTGTTCCCTAAACTAATTCCCATGAAAGTTACATTCTTTGGTGCAGAATTGGTGATGCTAGTTGGAATTCATGGCATAATTATTCAAACCATTGTATACACTGTACACTACTCAAATGTTTGTATGTATTCAGCAAACTTTACAGTGTACACGGCAATACATTAATAATAATTGATTAATATTCAAGTAAGTTCACCCTTGTTTGACAGAAGGGCCACATATAATGTTTTAATATGTGTGTCAATAAAAGAATGTTACTAATGTTTTAAAAGACATCAATAAAATAAGTAACATTGAATTCATCAAATTTATGTACAATAATTCCTTCTTATTTTGTTAAGTTACAATAAGATTTTGATTGAACAACTATTCATATGAAGTGTCTGTATAACCATACACTCTGTATTTTCCGGAACATTTTAGCAGTTATCTTCCAAATCTAGAACATATTTTTTATATTTTGTATTTGTTCACAATGCGCCCATCATACCAAAATACATGTATATAAGACTATTTATCCTTTGTCGTCCTTTAAAATTTCAGATGCTACAACAGGCCAGGCTGAATATCAACTCAACTCAACTTTTTGAAATGTTAATCGGGGAGGGGGCGATTAACTTTTTCTTCAAATCCCAAAATATGGACGACCTCTCTGGTATCGTTATTTATGATTGTTCCCTAAACTAATTCCCATGAAAGTTACATTCTTTGGTGCAAAATTGATGATGCTAGTTGGAATTCATGGCATGATTATTCAAACCATTGCATACACTGTACACTACTCAAATGTTTGTATGTATTCAGCAAACTTTACAGTGTACACGGAAATACATTAATAATAATTGATTAATATTCTAGTAAGTTCACCATTGTTTGACAGAAGGGCCACATATAATGTTTTATTATGTGTGTGAATAAAAGAATGTTACTAATGTTTCAAAAGACATCAATAAAATAAGTAACATTGAATTCATCAAATTTATGTACAATAATTCCTTCTCATTTTGTTAAGTTACAATAAGATTTTCATTGAACAACTATTCATATAAAGTGTTTGTATAACCATACACTCTCTGTATTTTCCGGAACATTTTAGCAGCTATCTTCCAAATCTAGAACATATTTTTTATATTTTGTATTTGTTCACAATGCGCCCATCATACCAAATACATGTATATAAAAGACTATTTATCCTTTGCCTTCCATTAAAATTTCAGATGCTACAACAGGCCAGGCTGAATATCAAGCCTGGTGGTCCTGGACCACTAGTAGAAGCTTAGTGAGGCTTGGTTCACTGATTAAATTCTATATGTTTTTCAACAAGGATGTGGACATTTTTGCTATCTAATACTACAATCACAACAGTGTTAACAATCACTGATTCAGGGAACCAGTTATCAGATCCTAGTGTGCAGCCCTGCTCAGTTGTACAGTGAGATCAAGTTATACCTTGGTGGTGTAGGAATGTAGCATGAAAACCAGATTTGCAGACATCTGTACATCAATAACTTATCGCTAGGCTAGGTAATATTATACAGTTGTGTGTGACCCACATACTGTATTGAAAACGTATGGTATAACCTTCCTTCTAACAACGAGAGATAGTAACATTTGACAGATTGTTACTTTATAGAGCTTTGCTGGTGATCAATTTATGCTAAAACAATTCATGTGTGATTTAATATTGCGAAATTGGTTTATTTGGAAAGCTGTCATCATCGGTTTTCATAGCTTGATCACTCCAAAGATATTACAGAACGTTCTCTAATAGCTTTGATAACTCATACTGCCTTTACAAGTCCTTGTTCATACCAAGTCGTGGGTCCAGTCATAGCTTTTATGTGGAAAAATAATTTTGGGCTAGTCTTACGTCAACGTCAAAATCAATACTCGGTGTCATTATATAGTGAGATTGTAGGTTTGATGTTTGAATTCCCCGTTGAACATTTTGGCAGTGGGCCTTCTGATCGGTTGGATTTTAGAACAACTTCCACAGAATTGGATATGGTTGTACCACGGAGTATATAACCATGAGATATGATGATGGGAAGCTGTGAATATTGAAATTACAGTACTTTTCTTTAACCACGCAGACATAGGCAATAATGGAGATATCGTACATTTTTTGTGTACTTTGGCTTTTATATGTGAAAAATAATACAGCCTTTGGTATCAAAATAAAATCCATCATACAATACAGTTAGTTCTTCGTATCAACAGGTATCACATTTTATATTTTCACACTTCTCTCTCTCTCTCTCACGTCTTTTTAGCAAGCATATTTCTATCACATTTTAACAATACTTATCTCAATATTTCAACAACAATGTCCGTTTGTCTTTCTCAAGAGTGTTGAGTCATAATGCAAACACTATGACTCCAGAATTGCAAGTGTGGTCACAAGGACATTTTGATTATGAAGACTGATTTTACCCTTATTTTCATTGACAGTATCGCCGACTACTGTTAGCATCATCAAAATGATCTTCTGTGCATGACAGGTCAGTCCTGCCGATTACCGCTGAGAATTGAATCATAATCCCGTTGGTGCCCTCCCTCGTCTCAGTTCATGGCCTGTACATTCCAATATGCAGCGCAATTTTGATGGTCTGACCTCCTGTCATGCACACAACGTCGCGTTGATAAAGCCAACAGGAGTTGGTAAAACAATCTATAAAAATAAAGGTAAATCCAGTGTTATGATTGAATGAAATATGAAACTATATATACACAATACCAACACAATGAACACGTTCAAGCACTAGCACTTACTGTTAGTGAAGACCTCGACCTCCATGATGACCAGTCTGCCAGTGCTGTGCGTCCAGAGCAGCACGTATCTCCCCGACCGCGGCTGGCAGTTCACTATGGTCAGCTCACGCAGAGGGCCGTCCAGCTGGCAAAAACGTCACTTGCATGTGAGTGATCACTACTAACAAGAAACCAACCAAATACCAAGGTACGAAATAGAGCTTACCCGGCCATGCATCACGATTATTCGGGTCAGTTGGATATACGGTATTTGTTCTTAAAAGCACACTTGCCCCATTAAACGCACCCCCTGTTTATGCAGATTAAATCTTATACAAATCTTCTCTTTTTTTTTTTGCAAAGATTTCACCTACCGGCGCCATATTGTAAAACTATAACACGCCGTTATTATTCCGTATTCGGATAACCACATAACCATCTGGGCGCGCTGTGTTATCATGTTCTGAAAAATGCATGAAACCCGAAAAAATTTTGGGGTGTGCTTATTGATTTTTTTTGGCAGAAATTTGTTTTTGCAAGTGCACTATGTATGCGCTTATTAGAACGAATATGGTAAACAACAATATCTTTATCATCATTATCATTCTCATAATCACCTTTCTAATTCTATCATGTATCATTTTGAGTTCTTTCTTTATAAAATATGCCTAAATTCCAAAATTAAAACCATATAATTACTAAATATATCTAAAAATTATTTATTTAACAGTTTTCAACTATTGTCCTCGTCAGAATACAATAAAAACATAAGTCTTATTGACTTATGTTTTTATTGTATTCTGACAAGGACAATAGTTGAAAAGAGTTAAATAAATAATTTTTAGATATATCTAGTAATTATATGGTTTTAATTTTGGAATTAAGGCATATTTTATAGAGAAAGATCTCAAAATGATACATGCTATGAACCTTACTCAACAAATTTTCAGTACTTTCTAATTTTCCAGTTCCATACACATATATTTAATATCCTACTTGTATCTACGCTACAATTACATTAAATCAATACATACATATATTAAATCTGAGTATTGTAATGAATTTTGTAATATATATTGTCACAAAAATGGGGGTGGGCTGGGGGGTCAGAATGTATCCTCTCTAACTAGACATAAGCATCATGCTCACTAAAAATCATTCCAATGTACATAAAAGTACTGAAAATCACCAGAGTTTTATATATAGAGCCCTGGTGAGCCGCAGTTTACAACATGATACGTTTTGCACCCGGTTGCATTTAGCATTGATGCGACATGCAATCCCTAACACATTTTGCTACCAAAAAGGAGTGTGGAGCCGCAAAGTGATGTAGGGCTGATTATCGTGATATAGCATGTTCAATACATCTTCTAATGTTAAATCAATGCATTTTCTAATTTTGTTAAAACAAGCTTGTCCAGACTGAGTCCATATAAGGTGATACGCAACATCTCTCAAATGCCTATATGCATGAGTGTGAGTAATGTTCAAAATAACAAAAATATCTGCAGCATAGGCAGATCCAGGTTTTCGGAAAAGGGGGGCGCACTTAAGGAAAAGAGCGGGCGCACATACAGGATTTCATGAAAAACCCTATGAAAATGAAGTATTTTGGTGGGAAAAGGTGGGGGCGTGCACCCCCTGCCCCCCGCCTGGATCTGCCTATGTGCAGGTTTCGTTTTGCGTTGGCGGTACCGTTGCATTTTGCGGCTCCAGACCCTTTTTTGGTTACAAAAACACATTAGCAGTTGCAAAACGCGTGAAGGCAAAATGCAACTGGTTGCAAAACACAGTTGGTGGCAAAATGCGGCTCAACAAGCCCCCTACCTTGACACAGAGAGTGTCCTCCAAGCGCCGGTCTTCCAGGTCGGTCAGATGATCAGTGACGTGCACAGACACGTTGGCAGGCACTGGGGGGAAGCCGGCCACATGTATCCCTGGCCACAGCAAGCACGTGATGATTTTAGATTTTTTATTGTAGTCTCATTGATACGTTACACAAGACATATGTGTAATATATATGTAAACTCTAAAGTTACTAGAGACTTTATAAAGAAAAAATCCATAATTCAAAAAACATTTTCATATTGAAAATATTCTAAAACAGGCTTTTGCGGTAAAAAAAATCATTTTATCATTGGACATCAATGAATACAAATCTATCTGTATCGGACAAAGTATATGTAATGTATGATGTACTGCAAAATGGTGAATAAACGTCCATATTTGAATAATTGCCAGGTGGTGATGTTTTCAAGGGATCTTTGATATGCTTTGAAAAATAAATAGAATTACATGTACATGAAAATAGATTAGAATAGAACGATATAAGACCTCCGTTGAAGTGTTACCGGTTGAAAATTTGCATTTCTTCTGCACACCTGTCTTATCTATATGCTATACATACATGTACTATATTACATGGCGATATATGTAAAATATTTCTTCTTGCTATCCATGAAATTTCATAAAATATTCATTATCATCTTGCATTTGAGTTGGAGATGGATTTGCTCATATCATCTATAAATCATATCACCAGAAGTTCATGTGCTATGTTTTTTTTGTTTTTTTTACCCCAATCAACTCACTTTCCCACCTTATCAAACACCTGGTAGTTCGTTTGCAAACATTGTTGTAAAGGAAATTAGTCTCAAATGCAGTGTGCATCAAATGTATTGTGATTACATGTATAACAAAATAAAATCACGTCGTTAGCGAGCAATGATGCAAAATATTTTGAATGACGGAACTTTTTCCAGGGTTATCCAAATAAACGTCCATCCCCTACCGGGCCTACCCCACCCCCACCCACCTAACCCCCATATGCCTGGGGTATCCAAATAATGGCTCACGGCTCTTAAACAGAATTTTGCAGCATGTCGTAACCAGCTAGACTGTGGATCATATTCTGACCTGTTCTCTCTCAGTGTAATTTCAATACTACATTGTAAGTCAAACTACTGACAAATTACGAACTACATGTATATTAGATGTAATATAAGGTAAGAATGTATGTTTGGTTCATCCTGGGTTCCATAATTAATAATCAGAAGAATATTTTTAGATACCTACAGGCACCTCTCAGACTTTCACTGATGTTGCATTGTCACTTGCTTCCTTTCAGTTGTATACTTCTAAGATTAAAGATTGCAAACTACTTCACATACAGGAGATCCTCGTCATCTGGAATGAATTTTCTGTTATCTTGGGGTTAATTTCATTTCCCTTCAGCCATGAAATCATGAATGAAGGAACCCAGGATGCCATAAGTATACATTCTTCTACTATGGTATTTTGACAGATTACCTGGCTGATGGGAAGGTGGCTCGTGAGTAGGCCTTGGTCTGTAGATCTTCACCAACTGGACTTTGGTGTTAGCGGCCAGATCCACAGCCCACCACAGTGACTCCACAGTCTTGGTCATCGTCCATCCGTACAGGTGCGGGCTTGTGTCCCTGGCAACAGCATTGTATGGTCACTAGCGGAGCCACGTTTTGGATAAAAGTGGTTTGTATGAGTGATGGACAGTGGAAATGCAAAATAGACTATGAGAATGATATATTTTGGTGGAAAAAGGAGATTGGAAGTGCGAGTGCCACCTAGATCAGCCCCCATCTGGATGTCCACACAAACACTTAATCCGTGCATTCAACATTTTTATACAATTAGTAAAAAAATCATAGTAAAACTTTTAATCCTTCGACGTTAAAAAAGCTAAAAAAGTGTTAATTTGAAATGTCCGGGTCAACATATACCGTATACGACCATCCAAGTGCCCACCCTCGTGTAACAGTCCTCCCCCCTCTTTTTCTTAAATGTCCTTAAGAATTATATAGTAACTGCAGTCTCGTGTAACAGCCCAACCTGCAGTTTGAGAAAAACTTCAATGTAATGGCCCTGGGCGCTTGGATGGTCATATACGGTATAACATATATCCAATCAAGACCACCACTCCATTAAGACCATTCTCTATAAGAAGACCATTGTGGGACATCCAAAGTTCCAGTAAACCAGTAAAAACCTCAATAATTAGAACTGTGTGAACACCTCTCTGTTGAGACCAATTAGTGCCAGCCCCATTTGTGGTTCTACTGTAGTAAATACAAGTGAGCAACCTGTGTCCATCCACTGCCATGCGGGCCGTACCATCCTGGTTCAAGGCCCGCGACTGATACGCTCTCTTCTTGTAGGCCAGATTACTATCTACCAGAAACAAGGTTATCATCTACTAGAAACAAGATTATTATTATCTGCTAGAAACAAGGTTACTATTTATATATCAGAAACAAAATTATTATCTGCTAGGAGCAAGGTTATTATATGCTGGAAACAAGGTTACTATTATATATCAGAAACAAAGTTATTATCTGCTAGAAACAAGGCTATTATCTGCTAGAAACAAGGTTATTATCTGCTTGAAACAAGATTACTATTTTATACCAGAAACAAGGTTATCTGCTAGAAACAAGCATATTGTCTGCTAGAAACATGGTTAAAGGTTATCATCTGCGGGAAACAAGGTTAATTTTTTGCTAGAAACAAGGTTATCATCGTCTAACTTCACAGCAAGCAAAGTTACTTGCGCTGCCAGGCGTAGCAGTGGACAGCTTTCCTATAATTTCCAACACCAACAATGCGCTCCACTTACCACTGTAGACCTCGACCTCGGCCACGGTGAGCTGGGCTCCGCCCAGGATGACCGCCACGTGTGTGCCCTGCAAGCCCGGCTCACAGTAGTGCACGGACGCGTTTCCATAGCGCCCCTTGTGCAGATCGCAGCGCGGTGCCGTCTGCAGGGCGGGACCGCCAAAACGGTAATAGGGCACCACGTGTACTGTTAGACTCCTCATGCCTGGAAAACTTGGCTTTTCATTCAAAATTGCAATGGCTACGGCCGTCACATGTATATCATGTAATTGTGCACTTTACCTTATTTGCTCTTTGCTCTTTCTAGATATTTTCACTATACTATAGAATCGGTCAGACTATGTTTTATATTAAAAAAGTGACTGATAAGGCCAGAAGGGTTTGCTATAATATATTTTCCCATGTCACTATAATAAATAAATAAAATATAGTCTGTTTCACAACTGTTGTTTAAAAAGCAGTTTTCACGACGAGCAAGTTTCATTATTACATTTGGATTCATACAATATTATATCGTAAAAATATGGTTGAAAATGATTTAGATCCCGATAAAAGATTTATAATGACATTGTGACATCTAGTTTTTAAACAGATACTTTCATTACAGTGCATTAATGATCCATGACAAATTTCTAAGACTGTCTTGATTTCACAGACAGTCAGCCCTTGCCAAATCTGTCTGTATGTTGGTCCTGACCGATAATTGACTCATGTTATTTGATTATTTGCAGATATTGTGTTAATGTATAACTATAACTGTACTGCTATTGGCGGCACTTTAAAAGTTTATAATTTTGATAATTTCTAATAAAATATAACATAATGAAATATGATCTTTATTTTGGAATTTTGTATTAATTTCGTTGTGTTTTTCGTTCAAGTTGTGATTTATTTCTGTGATAACATATTTTGCCATACTTGTGATATTCTGTATTTCAGTTGTTTTTAGTTTTTAGATGTTTTTAGATGTATTTAGGAAACCATTGTTTTATTGCGGACTATAAATTTGTGCTTTAAATGTACTTGCTCTATGAGCCACCATACCTTTCCAGTATACCTGTAAATTAGACATGGATACTACATTAGTTGAAAAGGAAGCTGAGCCTTCGAAATTAATACAAAATTCCAAAATAAAGATCATATTTCATTATATTATATTTTATTAGAAATTAACAAAATTATAAACTTTTAAAGTGCCGCCAACAGCAGTACAGTTATAGTTATACATTAACATTAACACAATGAGGCCAACTATTTTCATGGCGTTTTAATGGGGTAATTCATCCATTTAAAAAAAAGATGCAGATCACATGATCATTTATGAGGGGTACAAACTAAGATTGAGTTATATGTAATTAAGTCGTTAGACTTGAGTTAATGAGCATTGTACACATATGTCATAAATAACATTATAATAGATACAGTACTAAACAGTCAGAAGGACACAGAACCAAAATATTAAGAATTACTCTACTATTCCTTACATTTTTCTCCAATTTCTTCTCATTGTTGCGATTATTACGAACGAAAAACACGTTCTGTTGCTTCCGAAAGTTACGGGTTTCTTCATAACTCGCCTGAAGTCATGTTTATTCTGCTTTTTACGATTATATTACGCATCTTACTGAGGTTCCCGTAGCAAAAAGAATGTTTGTAAAAGTTCATAACCACGCCAGACATTTTGACGGATTTTCGTGTTATTGGGTGTCTCTACTAAGTTTGCACTTTTTAACCAATCGGCGTTATCGCTGTGGCAGAAATAAACGAGAAGGCTCAAGGAAATTTGAATATTTATGAGCAAAAAAGTATCAAAGATGGACGCCAATGTGCAGAAGAATGGGACAATGTCCTGATTTTTACGTTTTCTCTGTTTATTTCGATAATTGTAAGTATCGTAGTTTCAACAATTGAGCAGTACCAAGAAACCCATGATGCCCGTAACTTTGTTTCAAATAGTTACAAATTATTACGTTTTCTTACGCCGATTCCTCTAATTTTATTATGGTTCTGTGTCCTTCGAACGGTGTCAGTACAGTAATGCTACAGCCTCAGCATATTTTTGTAATTTATAGATTTGGAAAAGTACAGGGACTTTGTATTCATGTGTATCAAAAGTATGGTAAAATAAGAAACTAAGTGGAATATTTTGGTGTATTTTGCTTACTACATACTACTGGGTGAATAAGTACATGTAAAGCCCCTTCACAATCTTTTCAATTCTAATTCACAAGCAAACTTGGGAAAAATATATGTACAGTTTTTAACAAAATCCTTTTCTTAAAGAAAGAGATCATGCAGTTTCTTTTTGCAATTAGATATCAAAATATTTTTACAAAAAAGCATGTCAAAAACCCTCCTACATTGGCTTGGCCCCGCAAGCACTTGTGCTGTGCGGCCATATTTTCCATCCGAGGCAAAAGGTTTGCAATGACAGAAAATCATTTGGACTGACATATTTTCAGGACATATCAGACTAGATCATGGCTGGCACAAATTCATGAAATTAATCACATTTAGCATAGACTGGACTGTCCTGATAGTGTTATTCTCAATCAGTTGATCTTGTTTGGTAGCTTACCAAATACAGAATTAGTCATCCGAGGCTATATACGGAAAAAGCCCAGTCGCTTAGAAACTGCTATATCATAATTGTCACTGTGAGGATTACCTTAAGAATATTAGGTGTTTTAGATATTTTAGTGATCTTCACTAGGCCTACTACTCACAAATGAATAGATTCTTTTTCTGGCATTCTGAAGAGGTCCGCCCATAGCTAAGATCATAGCCCGGGATGAACGTCTCACAATATCTGACTTTATCATCTACAATACAAGATAAAGTCTAACACTAAACTGTATCAAAATATAAACAGAAAGATTAAAAAACATCACATAATATAGAACTTGGCATACAAAATTCTTTTATGACAAACATCCAACTAGATCAAAAATGTTCAAAGAACACGGCGTCGCTAAAAAGCATATGGGCTGGGCAATTAATATATTTACTGAAACGATGTATGTATACTTTACAATTAAGAACTTTTTTAATTTCAGGAGAACACCTCAGAATGAATACAGAGATGTTGAAAGCGGACCTTAATTTGCCCCGTATAAAGCACACTTTACATGGCAACGTGCCCAAAATTGAATAACTTTGGTGTAGCCTCATATCTCATGGTTGTGTAAAGTTTGAACGAAATTGGTTCATCAGTAAATGCTCTAGCTTGTCCATCCATCCATCCGCCCACACACACACACACACACACACACACACACACACACGCACACACACACACACACACACACACACACACACACACACACACATACATAGTGAATGCTGACATACATACAAAGGAACAAAACACAAGGCTTCCGCTTTAGCTGCTGAAGCGACGCAAACATTACTCTGTATAATATGCATTTGCAGGTTTTGTAGAGTAAATATTGTATCTAACTAGCTCTGTCAATGTTTTTCATAAATACATTAAAATACTCTGAATAATATGTTTTCTTTCAATAAGATTATTATAATTTGTAGTGTTGTTTCATGTCCATTTAAACTGCTATTGAGTACAATCCCAAACTCACGTGGCCTCCAATCTTTGTAACCGTCGATCCATAATGGAAGCCTGGGAAGTGCGTAAGTGTCCCCTTCCTGCTGGTCCATTATGTGCCGATTCCAATCGTCCATTATGTACAGAATTTTCTCTCTGGAAAAAATCATTGCAGGAAACGCAACTCCCTAACAAGTAAAGTAAGTTTCATGAAGCATATTTCAGGAATACAAGATTCATGAAATATGGTAGTATGCAGCATGTAGTCACATTTTCTTTTAATCTTTCCTCTATTTCTGCTGCTCTAATGTGGTCTAAATTAAATCTATGTTGTTCTAAATATTAGTTTCTTTGAACTAATATTTTGAAATTTGAATTTGAGAATGGTATTAAAACATGTTAAGAGTAAGTAGAGTAAATAAAAATATATAAAACATTTAGAACAACATAGATTTAATTTAGACCTTATTAGAGCAGCAGAAATAGAAGAAAGAATAAAAGAAAAAGTTTCAGGAAGAACACAACTAATTGTTAGCCATGGGCTAATGTGCTATTGCATTAACGATGTATTACAGACCACAATATTTCAGTTGGACCTATTTATCTTGAACTTACGTTAAGAAAACAACATAAAATACTACAAAGTACATAGCATTCACAACTCTAACTATCCAAGTCTGGTAGTTTTCAAAAGTTATATATTTTGTCTAATGTTGTAACATTAAACTTTTGTGGTACATAGTTGAT
>CM032668.1:4457726-4479910 GCA_019095985.1 Streblospio benedicti
TTTACTGTTAACCCTCATGCCGGGAAAACTTGGCTCTTCATTCCAAAATTGAATGGCTACGGCCGTCACAAGTATATCATGTAATTGTGCACTTTTACCTTATTTGCTCTTTGCTCTTTCTAGATATTTTCACTATACTATAGAATCGGTCAGACTATGTTTTATATTAAAAAGTGACTGATAAGGCCAGAAGGGTTTGCTATAATATATTTTCCCATGTCACTATAATAAATAAATAAAATATGTCTGTTTCACAACTGTTGTTTAAAAAACAGTTTTCACGACGAGCAAGTTTCATTATTACATTTGGATTCATACAATATTATAGCGTAAAAATATGGTTGAAAATGTTTTTGTGATCCCGATAAAAGATTTATAATGACATTGTGATATCTAGTTTTTAAACAGATACTTTCATTACAGTGCATTAATGATACATGACAAATTTCACAGACTGTCTTGATTTCACAGACAGTCAGCCCTTGCCAAATCTGTCTGTATGTTGGTCCTGACCGATTATTTTGACTTATGTTATTTGATTATTTGCAGATATTGTGTTAATGTTGATGTATAACTGTACTGCTGTTGGTGGCACTTTAAAAGTTTATAATTTTGATAATTTCTAATAAAATATAACACAATGAAATATGATCTTTATTTTGGAATTGTGTATAATTTCGTTGTGTTTTTTTATTCAAGTTGTGATTTATTTCTGTGATAATATATCTTGCCATACTTGTGATATTCTGTATTTCAGTTGATTTTAGTTTTTAGATGTTTTAGATGTATTTAGGAAACCATTGTTTTATTGCTGACTATAAATTTGTGCTTTAAATGTACTTGCTCTATGAGCCACCATACCTTTCCAGTTTACCTGTAAATTAGACATGGATACTACATTAGTTGAAAAGGAAGCTGAGCCTTCGAAATTAATACAAAATTCCAAAATAAAGATCATATTTCATTATATTATATTTTATTAGAAATTATCAAAATTATAAACTTTTAAAGTGCCGCCAACAGCAGTACAGTTATACATTAACATTAACACAATGAGGCCAACTGCTAGATTCCACATTAGACAATTATCTCAAAATATTTGCAAATAGTCAGTTCTGATGACAGATGAGTTGTGGACACTCGCATATATATATATATATATATATTAATACAAAAAATCAGCACTTTGAAAATATTCATGGCGTTTTAATGGGGTAATTCATCCATTTTTTAAAAAAAAGATGCGGATCACATGATCATTTCTGAGGGGTACAAACTAAGATTGAGTTATATGTAATTAAGTCGTTAGACTTGAGTTAATGAACATTGTACACATATGCCATAAATAACATTATAATAGATACAGTACTAAACAGTCAGAAGGACACAGAACCGAAATATTAAGAATTATTACGCTACTATTCCTTACATTTTTCTCCAATTTCTTCTCATTGTTGCGATTATTACGAACGAAAAAACGTTCTGTTGCTTCCAAAAGTTACGGGTTTCTTCATAAGTCGCCTGAAGTTATGTTTATTCTGCTTTTTACTATTATATTACGCATCTTACGGAGGTTCCCATAGTAAAAAGAATATTTGTAAAAGTTCATCACCACGCCAGACATTTTGACGGATTTTCGTGTTATTGGGTGTCTCTACTAAGTTTGCACTTTTTAACCAATCGGCGTTGTCACTGTGGCGGAAATAAACGAGAAGGCTCAAGGAAATCCGAATACTTATGAGCAAATAGATATCAAAGATGGACGCCAATATGCAGAAGAATGGGACAATGTTCTGATTTTTACGTTTTCTCTGTTTATTTCGATAATTGTAAGTATCGTAGTTTCAACAATTGAGCAGTACCAAGAAACCCATGATGCCCGTAACTTTGTTTCAAATAGTTTCAAATTATTACGTTTTCTTACGCCGATTCCTCTAATTTTATTATGGTTCTGTGTCCTTCGAACGGTGTCAGTACTGTAATGCTACAGCCTCAGCATATTTTTTGTAATTTATAGGTTTGAAAAAGTACAGGGACTTTGTATTCATGTGTATCAAAATGTCACAAAATTACATGCAGGGTTCAATACAGCTATGTAAAGAAATGTAGACCCATGTGTCTGTGACGTGTTCCAATTAAGTTCCCGCTGGACTATGACAATCTGTAATTATGAATTTTTCATTTCACTCTTGGTCCATCATCTTTTCTTGGAAAATAGGGGGTTGGCGTTCTGGCTTAGATTTTGGTTCTAAAGAGTGGTATTCTAATATTTTTGGACAAATTGTAGTAAATAACTAATTATATCAAAACTTAATTGATCTTAATTCGTTTTATTATGTATATTTGATAACAGTAACTTAATTTACTAAGATTTACACAAATTGATGTTGGATAACAGACTGATAGTGTGAAATATTGGTTGGATGACCAGTTGGATACTTTTCTTGAGACAGTGTATGGAAGGAATCTTGTGTTTAACATAGTGGCTTGAGCAAATTGTTGGATATTCCTAAGACGACAGAATGGACCCGTCATTGTTAGCGTGGCAACGTAGAGGACTGGCTATAATCTTGTGAAATATCTAGAACTATCCAGGGACTAAAGAGGAGCCGAGTGTATTCGTTTTTTTTTCCCATTATTTTTTTTTATTTGCTTCTGGTTGTATAAACAATTTATAATTAAAACTATTCTTTATATATTTCTTCCGTCAAAATTGTGTTGCGTTATCTTTTCACAATAGTGCCCCATACAGTCCATTGCCCAACACCCTCATAAAGTGCTTGACTGCCCCAGGCAATCTAGTATTTTGTGACACAAAAGTATGGTAAAATAAGAAACTAAGTGGAATATTTTCGTATATTTTGCTTACTATATACTACTGGGTGAATAAGTACATGTAAAGCTCCTTCAAAATCTTTTCAATTCTAATTTACAAGCAAACTTGGGGAAAATATATGTACAGTTTTTAAGAAAATCTTTTTATTAAAGAAAGTGATCATGCAGTTTCTTTTTGCAATTAGATATCAAAATATTTTTACAGAAAAGCATGGCCCGAACCCTCCTACATTGGCTTGCCCCCACAAGCACTTGTGCTGTCTGGCCATATTTTCCATACACGGCAAAAAGTTTGCAGTGACAGAAAATCATTTGGGCTGACATATTTTCGGGACATATCAGACTAGATCATGGCTGGCACAAAGTTAATCACATTTGGCATAGATTGGACTGTCCTGATAGTGTTATCCTCAATCAGTTAATCTCGTTTGGTAGCTTACCAAACACAGAATTAGGCGTCCGAGGCTACATACGGAAAAAGCCCAGTCGCTTAGAAACTGCTGAATCGTAATTGTCACTGTCAGGATTACCTTAAGAATATTAGGAGTTTTAGATATTTTAGTGATCTTCACTAGGCCTACTACTCACAAATGAATAGATTCTTTTGTTGGCATCCTGAAGAGGTCCGCCAATCGCTAAGTTCATAGCCCGGGATGAACGTTTCACAATATCTGACTTTATCATCTACAATACAAGACAAAGTCCAACACTAAACTGTATCAAAATATACACAGAAAGATAAAAAAAAATCATATAATATAGAACTTGGCATTCAGAAGATATGGTTTAATGAAAACATATAATTATTTCATGATATGTACTGTACAAAACATCCAACTAGATAAAAAATGTTCAAAGAACATGGCGTCCCTAAACAACATTGACATATGGGCTGGGCAATTAACATATTTACTGAAACGATGTATACTTTACAAGTAAGAACTTTTTTAATTTCAGGAGAAAACCTCCGAATGAATACAGAGATGTGAACTTATCATAGCCGAAAATCTTAATCAGGGCCATGAAAAATCTTAATTTTCGACCAAAAATATTTATCCAAATCGAGAAAAATCTTGACAAAATCTTATTGTTTTTCCGTGTTTACAAATGGTTTTCAAAAGCAATAACATTTGCAATTAATCATAGATTTATGAAAACTGATGGATTTGTACAATATTTGCATTGTAGAGACGATAATATTGGAAATTAAGACCACCAATCCCGGATCTTCCACTTTTGAGTGTACAATTTTGTATACATTTATAGGCTAGAATGGATGCACCAGAATATCACACACTCGAGATCATACAGCAACCTTGATTTGTTGCTAGTGGTGTACTGTTACGCATGCATGCACGCATGCACACACACACATACATACATTCATTAGTGAATACTGACATACAAACGAACGAAACACAAGGCTTTCGCTTCAGCTGCTGAAGCGACGCAAACATTACTCTGTATAATATGCATTTGCAGGTTTTGTAGAGTAAATATTGTATCTAACTAGCTCTGTCAATGTTTTCCAAAAATACATTAAAATACTCTGAATATTATGTTTTATTTCAATAAGTATATTATAATTTGTACTGCTGTTTCATGTCCATTTAAACTGCTATTGAGTACAATCCCAAACTCACGTGGCCTCCATCCCTTGTAACCGTCAATCCATAATGGAATTCTAGGATCTGCGTAAGTGTCCCCTTCCTGCTGGTCCATTATGTGCCGATTCCAATCGTCTATTATGTACAGAAGTTTCTCTCTGGAAAAAATCAATGCAGGAAACGCAACTCCCTAACAAGTAAAGTATATTTCATGAAGCATATTTCAGGAAGAACACAACTAATAGTATGCCATGGGTTAATGTGCTATTGCATTAACGATGCATTACAAAACAAATTAATTTAGTTAGATCTATTTATCTTGAACTTACGTTAAGAAAACAACATTAAACCCTACATTCACAACTCTAACTATCCAAGTCTCATAGTTTTCAAAAATTATATATTTTGCCTAATGTTGTAACATTAAGCTTTTGCGGTACATAGTTGATAAAATATACATTATTTCCATCCCCAAACATGTTACAATAAACATGGATCTGCCAGTAACATTACTACAAAAGATCCCTTCTTAATCAAGCATACTAATTCATAAATTAAGAGTACTAACCGCAGCCATCTATACTGCGCCTCTGTCTCGATGTAGGCGAGGTTAGCATTATACTGGCTGCGACAATGGCTCAGCGCATCCTACAGGGTTAATGGACAACACATCTTGAATCCAGAGAGTGTTTATCTAATTCCCCCACCCCACCCATGTACAATTAATGATCGTTGCGCTCCCTTATTACTTCTTTGAAGCCAGGTTATTTTAAAACAGTGATGTGGTTGTTTAGAAAAAGGCTGATAAATACAAAACCAGATTTGTTGTGTAACATGACTTATTTCATTGAGATTTGTTCTTGTATCGAGCTTACCATGATATGCCCCAAGAACTCACGCGATAAAATAAGTCGTGTTAACAACTTACCCGGTTTTGTCCATATACATGTACCGGTATGCCATTTACAGCAGCAATATTGCGAATGAGCTCACCTTATAGTTAAAACTGTACTTGTTCAAATTGACAGAGACAAAGAAGACAGAACCGTCTTTATACCGAAGCTCATTAATATCTGATGGAAAGTTGGGCGGGGTTTGGAACAAAACATCTGAAACGGTGATTTCTTTGATCATAGAAAATGTTGATTACGGTATAATTAGCTGAATGCCCATCAACTTTTGTGTTGATTTTTTTTCCAATTTTGGGGACAGACTTTTACTTGAATGCATCTTTACATAGGAATTTTGATAGTGCTGATTTTGGGATTGGGGATTGAAAAGACTGACCTGCATTGTAGACATGGACGACCTCAACTGTACGGGTGACATTATAACCAAGGTCCAACCGCACTACCAAGAAGGGATTTCGCGGCAAAGCCTCACTCCCAGTTTGTGCAAAGGTATCTCTGAAAGAAGAGGATCAATATCGATCTGATGAAATACGTACAAACCAGGGCCAGCTGTAACTGACTGGTTTGGTTTGGGCCAGCCTACCCGTGTCCGCAGAGCAGGTACTATCCTACCTCCATTTACGGGATACTACCATGGCCAGTTACTGGAAATTTGTGTACTAATTCTTGTAATTGACTACGTTCTTTGTCAAAACGTCAATGTAGCGATAATACGTCATACGTACTGTACTACATGAACACTGCAAGTGGCGTGACATGAAGGCGTGGTGCATTCTAATTTAGGAATAGTAAAAGAACATAAAACCAGCCTCTGAAATTTATATCCATAGTATTTTTATCATATAAACAGTACTCAATATGTTGCATATTCATTTGTTCAAAGTTCTGTTAATCATCTTGAGTTATACTTGTACTTTTGAACTATATTTTTTAAGCTACCTGAAGCTTTCGGCCATCTTCACATGGCCTTTTTCCAACAGTGCACTTGTCATCACGAGATCGTGGTGCGATGACCTTGGTCCCCAGGATATGTTGTCATATATGACATGTGAAGATGTGAAATGTATGAAGATGGCCAAAAGCTTCAGGTAGCTTCAAAAATATAGTTCAAGTACAAGTATAACTCAAGATGATAAACAGTACTCATGAACTTGATATGTTAATCTAAAGTAGTGCACTTGGAAAATAGCTTCTAAAGTGGCCATTTCTCACTGAATTCATCTTTAAATTATCAGGGACATGGAAAAATGGATATACTTTGATTATACAGGCTTAGATGGTTAGTGACTGCATATTTGTGCCTTCCAGTGGAGATATATGCAATAATCAACCCTACGTTGGATGTGCTCATAATTTGAACACTGCCATGTAGTTTGAACAATAGGTCTACACTTTGTTTTATACTCCTGTATCGACATTTGCTTATTTATGTCCAGTGATATTCATTTGCTGTTCCAACGCACACTTACAAGTTTCCATCCACTGCGTTCGGTTCTCCTCCGCCAGAACTCATTATAGGCTGGTTTTCTGGTGTCGACGTGTTAAAAGCTATGTTAAACTCTGAAAAAATAATAACATATATCACACACATTTGGGTTCAACCAATGTCTGTCATAGGCCAACATACTATATCAACATGGCAGATGAATACTGTAATTGGTCTGTAGTAAAATGCCATGGTGTAGCCATGTAGTAAAAGTAGAGCGTCAGCGTAGCGTTTGCACCGACAGTGCCAATACACGCTCTTTTCAGAAAGATAGGGGGAGGGGTCACTTATTTTTATACAGATAGTTTTTTTGTTTGTGTGAGGAGATATACTGCTGCTGGTTTTAGGCTAACCATACAAATATGCCTTTACAAATTCTATTTGTAAACGTATGACTGAGTCACGTATTTGTGGTTAGTTTTAGGCAATGCGTTTTCATATTACTATAATACATAAACACAAAAAGTAATACATATTACTTAAATTTCCACCTTGCATAATAAGCATGGCTCTTTTGTAGTTTGTTAATACTTGAAATATCATTAGGTTTGCTCACACACATGTTGGTATGATGGATAATGTTGAGTTGGTGTGTGACACAGTCGCTGCCTACCTCTCTTTCTGCCGGCGTCACCGACACGTCTGTACACTGCCACATGCTGCAGGGCCAGCACAGTAGGGCGCCTACACAACACAACAGGACAGTCAGCCCACACAACACAACAGGACAGTCAGCCCACAACTAAAATCCCTGTCTTAAGACTTTCCAACATGTTTAAAACATCATAAGAAGTTTGTCAAAAGTTAAATAAAAAGCATATTGGTGAAATACCTGTCCTGCAAACCGTCTATTCTCCGTATGAAGACAAAGCGGCCCTGGACGGGACCAGGCAAACACGTGAGCACGAACATAGTGCGCGTCTCGTTGGTTGTAGCACAATGGGTGTAGTGGAAGGTTTTGTCCGGCCACGAGAACGGCTCATAGTGCGGCATCACAAACACACGGATTGTCTGTGCTGGAAGAGGCAAAGTCGACGGGTAAATTGAAGAGGTAGTCTTTGAGAAGACGTTATATCTGATAGTAACACGCAAGACAGTGATCATATTTTAGTTGTATAACTAAAGAGCTAGTGAGAATTTAGGCTTCCTATATCACACTCTGTTGGATTATGTCGTAGCACATCGGACTAAAACTTTGCCATGCAGAAATGGTTCTTACAGTTTGATGCCTATTGCGATAATGCATATACATGTACAGGTTATATGACAATGCTGTAGTGTTTGTTTTCTGCAATGCTGTTGACTGTAGAATACCTACTAACTAGACAATACTTTGATATAAAGTAACTAAATTTGCATAAACACATACTGTACATGTACATTATAAAGGGGACTTTCCCCATGTGTTCGCACCTTCGCTGGGGTCCTCTTTGTGTAGGGTGATAGCCACCTGGTCCACCAGGACAGTCTGGCCTTGAAGATCCACGATCCACCAGGGATAAATCTCGGGCCGTGTCTCGCTCCATCTATAACTGCAACAACAACATTGAGAATTGTGGACTGTCATGTGAAATAGGGCCTGGGCAAGACTGCCAGGGTGATAATAATACTAGAGTCTATATATATATACATGTATATGGTAGATGGTGGATTGAATGACGTTGGGCTATACACATGCTGTAATTAAAACATGTTAACTCTTTAAAAACTGTCATAACAGTCTATCCATAATGGGAACACATGACTGATGCGACTACTGCACAAGTATGTCCCTCATCAGCCATTTTAAAACCTCAGAGTCTGGCGTGGTGGTAGCCTGTGATTGGTCCATGCAGGTTTATTCCATTCATCCCTAGAAACGTCTCACTCATGATTCTGCCCCAACAGAGTCGTTACAACGTCACCACAAAATTGCAAACAAAATAATTTTTGTACCTGAATTTCCACACGTCAAACTCTGCTTTCCACTGTTTTCAGTGAAATACAATGCATGTTTGCGATGTTTTTGTCAGAGGAACACAACATCAGACTCCATAGACATGTAGCGCTAGTTGACAGGGATTCATACATCTATACAACCATTCAAATGCTCACTGGTTATAGGTTATAGAAATCATCAATTTAGATGGTTGGCTCTTTATATGAATGTATTTGTAGATTGGAATTTTGTATTGATATGCTCCCTAATTCAGGGGTGGATATTTACATAAATATAAGGTATGCTTTTCAATTCTGGTTAGGACAATGGTATCATTCTGGTCTCAAGCGGTCATGAGATCGGGTCTCATCAACCATTTTTTGATTTTTTTTAACCAATGATTTTAGTTGTAGTTTTTTAAACATTCAGTGAAAATATCTACATTCTCATGCTAGACATGTCAAAAACTATTGATACCATCGATAGGAAAAAACTTTTCAAATGATTTAAAGAAGTCCTATTACCAGAAGAGCTTCACCTATTAAATTGTTTTAACCTGTGATTCAAGTTGAAATTGTATTTTTCTTAAAGATCAACCTGGCATTGACACATAATATACTTTTTGCAAATGCAATTGATCTAAAACTGAACATCCGGGATCATTATTCTATTTCACTTTACCTGGAGCCATCCACAGCAAATATTGAGGCCTTGAGGTCAGCGGTGGAGCCTTGGTAGGTATGCCACGACTGGTAGGCCAGGTTCATGCCTGAAATACACTCACATGTTATGAGAAAACTCAAGATATGAATACATGTAATACATATCTAAATGTTACGTTATGATTTTGGTATGCAGTCTTGCAGAAAAATCAAGCACGTCTGGGGATGGGTCTAACGAATAGTAATGACTGAAAGACTTGGAGAAGATGGTTGGCATATCACATTGAGGAATGTACACGTAGTTAGTTCCAGCCCAAATAAACATAGGATTTGATTGATTGGCATGAGCTGCCCTGCTAAATTAGACTTCAGTTACTTTGTTATTTGGATTTGTTTGTTACCCAGTATCTTTTTACTTATCTATACCAGTTAATCCATCACCCAGATGCAAGGGAACACATAATCAACGTACGCTTGCCAAACACCAGCACTTCGCTGAAAGCGAGCGTTGCCTTCTTCACTGGATCAGAGGACACCATCACAACATAGCGGCCCACCATTTCTCCCTCGCAGGACAGAATGTGCCTGGACAGTCAAATATACAGTGTTCATCTCTCTCCTTCATACATAGCCGTAAATTGATAATAATATCACAGTTTCAAAACAATTTTGAAAAGGTGGAACAAGATATAGAAACAAGAAATATGATAATCTAGCCTTTTCAGATGAATAAGTTAATGAAATTTTTTTCTAGTTTGCATTTGGAATTACTTTAGCAAATATATTTGCAATTTTTGAATACTTTTGAAAATAACCCACGAAATTGGTTCAAAAAGATTATGTGCAAAAAACAGTGAGGGTGGGATGTTGTGGGTCTACAGATCTAATTCAATAGCAATGCACACAATCGTTTTGGCCGATCTACGCATGTAGAACAGTTTTCCGTAAAAACTTGAGCACAAAATCAAATTGCTGAACCGGATCTATCACACATATTATAATAGTGCCATAATACAATATTTTGCTACATCATTATCAGCCACTTTTACCGTTCTGCTATAGAGCCGTTGGATTCCTCACACTTAGTGTCTTCGGTCCAGTGAGGTGCACTCGCCCGAAACTCGTCACCGTGGCGATCCTGTGTGTAGCGACGCAGCACATGCATGGCAAGCGCATAGGACAGCTCGGCTGAAAAAAGCAGAGATTAGCGTAATATTACATAGAAATGTGTGCGCAGAGCCTATCGGCTGAAATGATGAAGCAGTTCTACATTTGTTAATAAGTATTTATTTAGCAATTACTCAACTGTGTATAACAAACATTTAAATAGCAGTTAAAATCATGCTGCAGTTTTCACAACCAAATATCATGGTTACTGGCAGTAGAGCTCATTACAACAATATACATGTACCATAGTGACCCTTGACTTTACCTCATAAGATTACATAACGATGCATGTACTTATAACGTATGTAAAACATAACAATATTGACATACGATACTACACTTTTCAGTTGCTATGAATACTACTCCAAAATAAGTACGATATTTTACCCTTTATCATAAGACACATTCTGGACTATTGTGTTATGATCTGAGCAAGCCATCTTTGATTCTGCACCAAATAAGGCAAGTTTTATGAAAATCAGTTATGATTGAAGAAAGTTATGGGTGAAAAGCTGGGGTTACTGGACAAACTATTTTATAGCGTAATTATCATATAAAAAATGTGGGCGCAGGACCATGGATAAGTACCCGTCCTATCTCCTGTGGCAGGAATATGTATTGTCTGGATGCGTACAAATTCGAAGTTACTTGTCCTACAGACCTGTAGTCTCAGTCACCCCAGACATCAGTTGCATTTATAGTATCTTTGTTAATTTGTCCTATGGGCAAGTGTGATTTTCTATTCTCAGCCCTGTGTATGGAAAATCATCTTGAAAGAAGATACGTTATGCTTTGGCTACACATTGGTCAAATTCTTAGGAAACCTTTTGCTTGAAAACTTGAGTTTATATTGACATCTCGATAGTGTTGAAATTTGATACAAACTATTCAAGGTGGTGTCCCTATAAGTAACTAAAGACCTTTCCATGTAAGTTCAGGGTAGCAGGGTAACTTCACTATAGTAACTACATATACTATCAGTGTGTAGGAAAGTTCTTCTCAAACAATGCTGCGATTCTAAATTACCCTAAATGATCAAGTAAAAGCCTGCAGACTTTTACGTTGAACATCGGTCAATTAGGGTGGTTGGCTTTTATGTAGGCAGATATTTACATTGACATGCCAAACGTACTAATGTTTGATAAAAACTGCTCTCATGGTGGGCGTTAGATTTAGCATTCCAGAAGCATTAAAGTGAGTTTTTTCAAGAAAAATAGTGAATATGTGTGCTGTGTGAGAGGGATTCATATACAATGTATGCATATGAAGCAACATACCACTAATAGTCTGCATAAGAGCTTCCAAGTTGTGATACACGATGGCAAAGTACACAGTTGTAGACCATCCAAGGTCGACCATCCACCAGGCATTGCTGAAGTGTTGCCCCTTCTGGGCCGGCAGCATTTTGTTGCTGGTAGCAAAGCTATGAGGGTAAACATAAAATCTATCTAATTGTCAATATTTAGATGCAGAAGGATTCAATTATCATGTCTTAAGTTGAAGATTTATTTTTCCATGGTACATGTACTTCATTGTAAAAAAAAAAACGTTTTTGTATTATGTAAGTGGCAGTAGGTTGCATACACATAAAATGATTTGAAAAGTTGGATTTATACTTTAACATCAATACTTAGAGTTGTTTACGCTCAAATAAGTTGATTATAAATGGGCAGCAACCCAAATGGTGTTTTCATAAAATGTAAAAAAAATATTGAAAATTAAAATATTAGACTATTTGCGTTAGGATATGCATGATAAATAGAAAACTGGAGAGATGTTCAATATTATATCAAAACATTGTGTCAATAACCATATACATGGATGTGGCAGCCATCTTGGTCGACATCTTGTGTACAGAGTTTTTATTCAGTTATTTATGCCCTCATTTTTATTTGACAATATAGAAATAACATTACAATACACTTAATTAATTACTACATGTAATTTTATATATTGTAATAAATACAGGATATATATGGGTCATATATTGTAAATATATATGTTGGAAGTGATAAAGACGATGAAGAAATGCCTACTTACTTCCCATCCACTGAAGCATTGGCGTAACCCAAGTCACCTATGGCATTCTCAGAAAATCGCGCTGCTTTTCCAAGGGCAAGGTTGATTTCTGGAAGAATTTAAAAGCCTTGAAAATAGACTGATTGGAATTCCTTTTTTATATATATAAATACAGTGACTAGTTTTTTGTCAATCCATTTTAAGCTTACAGTGTTAATATTTTTAATTTTAAACATTGTTTAAACAACAGCTAGAATGGATTTATAACAACATTAGTCAGTTGTGATCACTATTCTAAAGTGAACATATTCAAAAGCTTTGTTTCTCTTCATTATTTATGAACATTAAGTTTTTCACTTTTACTAAAGCCAAGGTCAAGTGACTTCATTAGTCATAATGCGCTCGAGACTCCCCTTCTTTTTTCTGGGTACTTAGGTCATCACAGACAGTTTGCATATTATACGAATCGTTCTTGATTAGTTCTACATTGTTTAATACTTGTAATGTGTATGCTATGGACAATTTTATCTTATCAAGTTATGTTGTCCAGGTTCAAATGTGCTATAAAATGTATTGTACATGTTTCTGTGGTCGAGTGACTAGATAGTGGATAGAGTTGGACTTGTGACCAGAAAGTTGTGGGTTCGATATCTGGTCATGTCTGGAAGAGGATTTTGTGCAAACTCATACCAAATTAGTTGCACACAGCTCCATGGCACCTACAAGTTAATCAGGTACAGGTGATTGGGTTCAAAGAGTGAAAGACTGATTGTGTGAGTGATTAGCATTGTACGCTGAATGTGCTGCCAGTACAAGTATACGAGAAAAAATCAATTGATGATCACTAATTGTGCACATGACCTGGTGTAACATGCAAAGTCGCGAGAGCAAAATACTTGGATCACATCTATAAACTATTTCATTTAAATTTACATTTACATAGATGTGTAATATGTTCTTGAAAACTGCTATTTCTTTTACAGTATAGACAGTTAAAAGACGGACTATAATCTTCGCACCAAAGTAAATTTACCCACGTGGCACGCTGCTGATTCCGATCGAGAGTTTTCCATCCAACTTTGTAAAGCGTTTCCATTTGGCAGATGATTTTATGCGGAAATCACCATTTACCTACAACATGGGAACTTAAAATCACATAGAGGCCAATAAATATTCTTTTTCTATTTAAGATAAACTGCTTCATTAAAGCACACTACCCTACAGAACTAGCCCGCCAAAAAGCATGGCAACTGGTATGAGAACACGAATATGTCATAGATGATGATACAATAAAAATGTCATGTACACCTCTCAGTGAGGTTACTATACCATGATTTTCAATTCTCCAGCAAACTTGTCAAAAGAAACCATGACTTTGTTGAACTTTTTTGTAATTAGACTGTCTTTGAAAGACTCCTCATGAAATATAGTCATGTATTCATCGTCCAACTGAACTCTGATGGTCTTTGGGGCCGAGACGTACACACCTAAAAGAGATTACATTTGGTACTAATTCTAACGTTACCAGTAGTATAAGAACATATACATGCTGGGTCAGCCAGCACTGAACTCGCATTCCTTCGAGGCTGTTTTCTTCCAATTCCAAGTAAACAACCTCGTTTCTTTGAAAAAGATTAGCTGAAAGCCATTGAAATATAAGGTTATTTTAATATGCAATTATACAGCTATTGCTAAGACGAATTCTCCCCATTTTCAGTATCCACTCTGTCATTTTGTTTGGTCCCCAACCACCCCAACATGCGCATATTCTCATGTCTGGATTGGGACGATTACTTTCTGGATAATTCCCTTTTCATGAATACCTACAAAATAATTACCACCATCCCGGTCCCACCAACCCGAACAATAATATATACCTTTTATGTTGCTTCGTGTATGAAATAAAAATACATATGTCAATACATTACAAGACAGACTACAATTTTAACAGACATGATTGTTTGCTTGTCCACAACGTCCCAGTGCTGAGCTGATCCTTATTGAAACACAGGAGTGGGCCGAGAGAGTCGTCTCCCTCAGGGTACACATGCATCGTGGCTGTGAACCCAGACCGCAGACTGACGAAGTTGTAGTTATCTGAAATAAGACAACGCCATTGTACTTTTCTCATGTTTGCTGAAAATACTTGATTCTGATTGGCTGGGATGCGGAGTGAAAATTTGGGATATGCTACACTTCAAAATTTATCACCTAGAATTATACATAAACATGAGAGAAAAGGGTAATTATACAAGTGGTGGTGAGAAATCAGGCAAATACCTCATCTCGTGTGGACATCAACAGATCTCGTTAGCTGCAATCACTTGTACTGCTAAACTCTGAGGTATTGTGTGATATCTAACCTCCACTCGCATATTAACCTAGTAAATGCATATGTGTGTGTGTTTCCCAATGCTTGTAAAAGTCATTTTTTTAAAAATGCATTTTTGACAGTTTCATATGTTCATTTGATAAACTAGGATGTGCTTGACATAAGTGGATCCACTATATTATTTTGTGTTATTGGTACTGCCAGCTACCAGATTAACATGTTCACTTTTGCCTAAGAGTCTACAGAGATTTGTAATAGACATTGTTCGTATATATTTGTTTACTGCTTGAAAATCCAAAGGTTAAAAAGTAGATAAATAAATTTATTTTAATTTAAATTTCGAAGCAATAGCTTCCTGATCACATGTCCAGTAGTACACAGTAATAGACAATTGGAGCGCACTGTTGCTCGAGAGGAATAAACAGCATCACAACCAAGTTGACTCACATCAATCCCCCGCATGACATCTTGGCAGAGATTGTAAGGGATTGAACATGACATGCTGAAATTTTTTTAAAGCAAGAGACTATACATTTCACTTACTTGCTAGAAATCCTGACTCTACCATTGCCATTTTTCCTGTATGATAAAATTCCACCTGGCGATTATGACCTCTTGAGAATTTTTCCAACCGTTTGTTCATGTTCTGTCCACTGTCATTTACTATACCATCGACCAGCCAGTAATGAGTGTCTGGTTCTGAAAAAAAAAGCACAGAAATTGGTTATTTGGTGCTCACATTTTGTCTTGGATGACTCAGACTTCTCAATGATTGGAATGGTCCGAATGCACGAGCCACTTGCAAAGGACTTATGAGAGATTTTGACGTTAAAGACTTGCATGAATTTCAAATAGCCAGTGTTGTTATTTATATCAGATTTTATGTTTTTTTTTAAATGTGCGAAAGATGCACAGAAACCATTTGTGCATGAACATCAGAAAGTAGGATCAGTATAAACAGTCTATAAAACATGAAGATTTTCTATCACAAATATTCAATCATCAGCAAATCACAAAAACTGAGGCCTAGAAATTAAGTTTATTGTACTGAGCAGGTTATTTTATCTCATTCCCTTCAAAACATTTCAGTAAGAACTGGATATATTATACATAAAATATAACTTAATAACATGGTTACAGATACACTGTGGAATGCCTATTCATACTGCAACGTAGGTCTTTGATGTAAGACGATTTTTGGTTGCACAAAATTACAAAAATTCAAACAAACAAAACACTATTATTTAATATACAGGTTTCCTTACTAGGTGCCATGCCATAGACCTCAATCTCCCTGAGAGATAGTTGACTGTACATAAGTTGATATTCGGACGGAATGGGACAGCAGTGGAGCATTATGAAGACAGCACGCGTAAAATGTTAAAAATTATTAAAATTAAAATATTAGGACTATTTGTGTTAGGAAATGCATGAAAACAGAAAACGGAGAGATGTTCAATATTATATCAAAAACATTGTGTCAATAACCATATACATGGATGTGGCAGCCATCTTGGTCGACATCTTGTACAGAGTTTTTATTCAGTTATTTATGCCCTCATTTTATTTGACAATAATAGAAATAACATTACAATACACTTTAATTACTACATGCAATTTTATATATTGGAATAAATACAGGATATATATGGGTCACATATTGTAAATATATATGTTGGAAATGATAAAGGCTATGAAGAAATGCCTACTTACTCCCCATCCACTGACGCATTGGCGTAACCTTAAGTCACCTATGGCATTCTCCCGAAAATCGCGCTGCTTTTCCAAGGCAAGGTTGATTTCTGGAAGAATTTAAAAAGCCTTGAAAATGGACTGATTGGAATTCCTTTTTTATATATATAAAATACAGTGACTTTTTTGTCAATCCATTTTAAGCTTACAGTGTTAATATTTTTAATTTTTAAACATCATTTAAACAACAGCGAGAATGGTTTTATAACAACATTAGTCGGTTGTATCACTATTCTTAAAGTGAACACATTCAAAAGCTTTGTTTCTCTTCATTATTTATTAGGTAGTGGCTAGGGAGCCGACGTTTTTTCTACCCCTTAGCCCACCCCTTGCGAATGGCTTAAGGAGCCGACAGAAATATCTACATTAGTAGTGCATTTAGCTTTACCACCTTAATAAAAATATATGAAGATTACATTTCCCCTGTTATTATATTGAAGGTTTTGGTTACAATATAGTCAAACACTTTTATGCATATATGATATGTGAATGAAAGATAAATGTTCATACTGCTAAAGATGGTCATGTGGAAAGCTAATTCGAGTAGTATAATACATTTCTTTCAATGAAACTGTACTTAGTACATAAGTTTATGTCAAAGTATTCATATATAGTTGAATTCAAGCACTATGAATACATTTTTTGTCCACTTTCTGTAACTACCGTTGATTAAAAAGATAAGTTTGGTTCATGAATTTCTTAACCAGTTAATGGTCGGGTTATTTGTTTTGCTGAGAACATTTTATTTGCCGAAAACTTAGTGTTGCAAGTAAGAAAACAAAGAAAAAAAAAAAAATCAAGTAAGCAAACACCTTTCTGCAAAGAAAAACTGTATGGTTATGTTGAGAATGTGTTACAGGTAGCATCATGGAATCAGGAATGATGTATCTGAGGAAAAGGCACTGACATATACGTTAATGGATGAAGAAAATGTTGATTTTAGTAGAAAGAAAAAAAATATTTTGATGACAATATCATGCCATTGAAAGTTTTATTCACTGTTACATTAATATATAATTACTGAACTTGCTTGGCGGCGCCCCGTAGTGAATCTCGAATTTCGGACATTTTTTACCCTGAGGGGGCTCACCAGTGCCGTTTTGCGCTTCAAACCTAGACGGCGTCCCTGCCTTACTACTATTTTCAATGTTCCCATAATCACTGTGCGTTTCAATCTCTCTTAATTTCACGAAAACTGGTTCATAAATGTCGAATCGAGAAACGGAAGCTGTTCCATGGGCGCGGCCATATTTTCTAAAAAACAGCTTATTACTAAAACACGAACGCAGGCAGCGTACGGGCGAATGCACAATCGTACATTGTCCCGCCTACTCGACACGAAACCAAAACCGCACCGACTGTTGAGATTAATCGTCGTGCTGTTATAAATTGATGGACTATCCATTTTTTTCCGTAGGGCATGGATCATAGTCCCATATTAATATGAACAAAAGATTAGATTATATGTATTTTAGTATCATCTGGAATATGGTAATTTTTGTATGTAATGATTTTTTTGAATATCAATATTCAATTTAAGTATTAAACAGATATATGTGTCTTTTTCTACAACTGAACTGACACTTCTTGTAAAACTCCATTAATTCCCAGTATGTAAATAAATCTTAATTTGTCAACTGGTTAAGACATTCACCTAACTGACTTCTATTCAATTTAGTTACTGTGAACAAAACAACAAAGTCATAGTGATTGAATTTAATCATATGAATATTCTGCAGACATATTTCTAGCTACTAAGAACAATTTCATTCAAAGAAATATCAGGTGCACATATCTCAAATTAGGCTCCTTGAAAATCATTGTTCGTGCAAATATCATGTAATATATATACAAATAACCATTATGATGATAAACTAGATCATTCAATATAGATAACAGGATGATATAATTGCATATATTTTCTTAAAGTGCTAAATTATACCCATTAACACAAAAATGTATGCATAGACTAGTGCCACAGCCTTTGCAAGTTTTGAATATTTCTGACATATATAGTAATACATTTGTACAAAGTACAATATAATTGAAAAAGTCTTTATTGACATTTAATTTAAGGAGACTTTGCTGAACATAAAAAAAAGAATTTGGAGGAAAAATTCATTTGTTTTTTATTTTAGTATGGCAAATAATTCATTTCCTTTTAAACATGTATAACCTATTTAAAGGTTGCGGGAATGGAATTTGGTTTATGGACCATACAAAAAGATCATACAAATACAATGAAAATTCAGTCAATGTTGGTATTGACTGTACCGAAATGGTATGATAAAGAATCTAGTCCATAAACCAAAAAATTCCCAAACCCCTAAAGTGTTATACATTTTTAAGCTACTTTACTGTAAAAAAAAAAACAAGCACATTGATGACCAATTTTTGATCTCCAGGGGTCTCTATTTAAAAAAGTCACTATAACAATCTTTAATGGGGGATCATAAAAATAAAAATAAATATCACAAATGGATAAAAAGTAGTTGTATATGTTGTTACAGAACATTCAATATAGGATACCAGGAAAATGTAATTTTCATATATGTCTTATAAAGTGGTAAGATATACTAATATTATAGATATTTCCATCGGCTCCCTAGCTCACAGTGGGTTGGCTAGGGAGCCGACGTTGGTCCCTAGCCACTTCCTATTTATTAACATTAATTTTTACTTATACTAAAAGCCAAGGTCAAGTGACTTCCTTAGTCATAATGCGCCGAGACTTTTTTTCTGGGTACTTCAGGTCATAACAGACAGTTTGCATATTATGCATATCGTTCTTGATTAGTTCTACATTGTTTACTTGTAATGTATGCTATGGACAATTTTATCTTATCAAGTTATGTTGTCCAGGTTCAAATGTGCTATAAAATGTATTGTACATGTTTCTGTGGTCGAGTGACTAGATAGTGGATAGAGTTGGACTTGTGACCAGAACGTTGTGGGTTCGATATCTGGTCAGGTCTGGAAGAGGATTTTGTGCAAACTCATACCAAATTAGTTGCACACAGCTCGATGGCACCTACAAGTTAATCAGGTACAGGTGATTGGGTTGAAAGAGTGAGTGAGTGATTATGTGAGTGATTAGCATTGTGCGCTGAATGTGCTGCCAGTGCAAGTATACGAGAAAAGATCAATTGATGATCACTAAGAGTGCACATGACCTGGTGTAACATGCAAAAAAAGAGCAAAAATACTTGGATCACACATATACATTATTTATTAGTTCATCTTTACACAACACAATCAAATGATTACTGTTGACAGTTTCGTAACTCCTGTCACCATTTTCAAAACGTCTCTCTCTGCGCATGTCATGTCCTCAGCACGACTTCCGATGCCGAAAATCGGGGTCGTACACGTGAGAGTTGAAAGCCCCCCGTCTGGGTTCATGACCCTGCTTCTGTCCCCGTATCTTTATCGCCCCCCTGATGGTTCTTGTTCTCCAATCCCCCCCCCTATCCAGTACACTCACTTCCTCCCAGTCTATTTCATGATTGTTCTGTTTTACATGGTCTGTGATCGCACTCTTGCTGATTTGGGTTAGGATTCTTTCCTTCGCTGCTCTGGTGAAAGATCCCCCACTGTTCTGCTCCACATCCTTCATGTGTTCTTTTTTACACGGTGCCCAGTTTTCTGCCAGTTTCCCCAACATACACTCTTGCAAGACTTACAGGGAATTTTGTACACCACTTCACATTTCTCTAGCTTATCCTGTTTGTCCTTATATTATTAGGATGAACGAGAATGTTCCTGATAGTCTGTAGGGGCTTCACCGCTGTAGACACTTGGTGCTTATTGAGGAAACGTGAAATACCTCTGTTACCCCTTTTACATAAGGTAAGATGACTAATCCTTTGGAGCCTGCTGAGTCCTTATTCTTTTTCTTTCTCTTGTCCTGTCCTCCTTCCTTCTTCTTTTCTATCTGTGCTTTTACTTTTTCAAAAGACCATCTTGGGTAGCCACATTTAGTTAGAGCCCCTACTATATGTTCTTTTCCTCTTTCTGTCTATCTCCTGTCTCTGTCACTATGTCATTGCACCTGTCGAGTAGGGTCCGGATCACACCTAGCTTGTGTTGCAATGGGTGGTGAGACGAAAATGTAGGTACTGGTCTGTGGGTCTTTTTTCCTATATACAAGTAGCTTCACAGTATTGTCTGCTTTCCTCACTATCAAAGTGTCTAGGAACGGAATGGTGCCATCTTTCTCCTCTCTTCATGAGTGAACTTGATGCTTCCTGTGGTATCTACTGTATTGAGATGGTCAGTCAAGTTCTGTGTTTCCCCTTCGAGATTTTCGAGGGGACTTTCAACTCTCTCACGTCACGTAAAAAGATTTTTCGGCATCGGAAGTCGTGCTGAGTGACTTGACATGCGCAGAGAGACGTTTTGAAAATGGTGACAGGAGTTACCGAAACTGTCAACAGTAATTATTTGATTGTGTTGTGTAAAGATGAACTAATAAATAATGTATATATGGTATTCCAACACGATGAACTCGTTCAAAGGATACTTGATCACAACTATAAACTATTTCATTTAAATTTACATTTACATAAATGTGTAATATGTTCTTGAAAACTGATATTTTTTTTACAGTATATAGAGTTAAAGACGGACTATAATCTTCGCAGCAAAGTAAATTTACCCACGTGGTACGCTGCTGATTCCGATCGAGAGTTTTCCATCCAACTTGGTGAAGCGTTTCCATTTGGCAGATGATTTTACGCGGAAATCACCATTTACCTACAACATGGGAACTCAAAATCATATAGAGGCCAATAAATATTCTTTTTATATTTAAGATAAACTACTTCATTAAAGCACACTAGCCTACAGAACTACTATAGTAGCCCACCAAAAAGCATGGCAACTGGTATGAGACCACGAATATGTCATAGATGATGATACAATAAAATGTCATGTACACCTCTCAGTGAGGTTTTTATACCATGATTTTCAATTCTCAGCAAACTTGTCAAAAGAAACCATGACTTTGTTGAACTTTTTTGTAATTAGACTGTCTTTGAAAGACTCCTCATGAAATATAGTCATGTATTCATCGTCCAACTGAACTCTGATGGTCTTTGGGGCCGAAACGTACACACCTAAAAGAGATTACATTTGGTTCTAATTCTAACGTTACCAGTAGTATAAGAACATATACATGCTGGGTCAGCCAGCACTGAACTCGCACTCCTTCGAGGTTGTTTTCTTCCAATTCCAAGTAAACAACATCGTTTCTTTGAAAAAGATGGACTGAAAGCCATTGAAATATAAGGTTATTTTAATATGCAATTATACAGCTATTGATAAGATGAATTTTCCCCATTTTCAGTATCCACTCTGTCATTTTGTTTGGTCCCCAACCACCCCAACATGCGCATATTCTCATGTCTAGATTGGGACAGATGCGTTTGGATAATTCCCTTTTCATGAATACCTACAAAATAATTACCACCATCCCTGTCCCACCAACCCGAACA
>CM032668.1:4480010-4498480 GCA_019095985.1 Streblospio benedicti
TTCGCTGGGTCCATAATGATGAAACAGGCCCCAGGACCCCAAAACACCGGCTCAGAAAGCGCTGCAGAGTTTCTGCGAACAGCACAAAGACTATATAATAAGGACGTCAGACCAAAACATGGATGGTGTGCATCTAAAATGATCAGAAAAACTTTAACATTGAACTAGACTATAAAATCACAACTAAATGATAGAATGATCTTGTTTTGCATTTTTACAACATCGCAAGGTATATATAAACGACATGAATAGAAATTACAATAAATATAAAAATAAATAGTAAAAACTGTTCTCAATGCATATTGTGTTACACAAAAAACTCAGAATTCAAGTTTAAAAACATTGATGAGATACGTATAATGAGAAATAATAAAAATAATAAAATGAACATTGAAAAGACAATCTTTAAACAAATAGCGTATTCAAAAGGATTTTACTGTTACATAACAAAACGCAAAAAATGGCTATATCTAAAACATATAGATAATGCATTGAAAAACAAAGTTCATTGTATATTGACATCAAATTTCATAAAGTATTTATATGTAAGATTAATTTAATAATATTTACTATTTTCATTTTAACAGATCTTGTACCACAACCAAATCTGCTGACATGGAATTTTTCTCCAAAACAATATCCTAATCCAAGTGTGCATGGTAGGAAATGTCTGCACTTAATGCCTGTATTTTTCGAAATGTTCATGGCAATAATATCATAAAAATGTTCCAATGTAAATCGTGCATTATAAACATTATCAACGTTTACAACCACCTTCCTACTCTTATGTAAAAATCGTAGTGTGGATCTTCTATCATCTGGTCCTCTGTGACAGGGGCGCAGCCTACAGTCTTCAGCTCGCACCAACACTGGCTCCCGTGTGACTCAGCAACTTTGTAATTGAACGCATCACAGCAATCTTGCCTGGAAGATTTCAGATATCTGCATTTAATTTACTTTTGCACACAAATACAGTGCCATCGAGGTTATTATGATATTGATTTAATTATTCATTAAATTTATTAAATGAAATTAATCATTAAGTTTCGTCTGACTGCAAATTCCATGAAGGCACACGTTGAAGACATTCAACCATATGATCATTTCTAAAATCAGCAAAATTGTTTCAACATAATTTTGTGTTTGAAAATCAATAAATCTACAAATAATAACAATCATAAAAGTAGAAATAAAAAATTGGGTCTTTTAATTCTGCATTTGTGGTGTATAAACAAAAATGGCTACAGCATTACAACTTTAAAATTCTCGAACGTTAATTGAATAAGAAATTTCAGAATTATAGCCTCGTAAATACATAACAAATTAGAACTAATCAATAACACAAGGTGTATCCAACATAGAAAGCAACACTGTCATTTCACTTCTTACTCGACAAACAAACAAAGAATGCTACAAAATCACAAATATTTTCATTTTAATCTATACGACTCCAACTCTTACTGGTTGCATTTGTCAGCACAGTACCTGGGCCTGCAGCTCCTGTGTTCAGACACTGTGAGCAGCTCGTGTCCCGGCAGTTTCTTGCCGGCAAACAACAGCCGGTAGTGCCCAAACTGCCTCACTAAAACACAATTATGCTGTTTGCAAGGGCTTGAGACACTCAGACTTAAGGATTCTCTTCACAATGTATTCCAAGGAAATTGTGTCAGTACACGTCTGGATTCCTGTCATAAGATAATCGGTAGATAATAATCTTTTAAATTTTTTTATAGCTTTTTAGTTAAGAAAACAATATCGACATCATTACCAAGTGTGAGATTAAGTGGATTGTGAAGGCATCCAGTGATCTCAGCTTGCAGAGAAGGATATTCGTTCCAAGTTCTGGGGTTGATCCGGACATAGCGAGCAAACACAACTTCATCAAACTCAATGGAGTTTACTGTGACACCATCCACCAGACCAGTGGCTATTTGCTGGTGAATTATATCATATGTATATATTTGTGATTTTATTTTTGTTTAGAACACTGTGATGAATAGATTAGAATTCTTGCTAAAAGTACATTTTAAATTTTAGCGGAGAAAAATAACAAAATGCGCTATATACGAAAGTTAGAAGTACAGTATACGTCACACCACCTATTAGCCGCCAACATTAAATTGATTAAACTTTTATGGTAAACACTCATATTTCTAGATGAACAATATTCTACTTGTTGAAACTTGAAAGCCAAATATAATATCTAAAGATAGTTTTCAGTGAATCAGATTTTTGTATACAGTGCACATTTTGATCACATCTTTACACATATGTGTCACTCTCTACATACATTGTTCAAACCAGTACATAGTGTATGGGTGAATGTTTGTGAATGACATTCATCTTACCACATCAATGAAAACTTCAAAAACATATTAAAAAGATATGAAAAAATCAGTCAATGAAGAGGTTACTATGGTTATAAAACATCTATATTTTTTCAAAAAAAGTTATGTTTTTAAATTTTGTTTGGTTTGGTCACTCTGAGTATCAGATGTAAAAATTGACAATTTAATATCAAATACCCAGAGTGGATTTGGTGAGATGTAACAGGAACAATGAGATAGAATTGAAAAAAAAAGACTAGTTATAATGTGTTTGCAAAGAGGTTAAGATTTTAATGTTCACAGTAAATTATTGAAGAGCCATGCAGATAAACTGATAAACGCAAAGCCATCAGCACTTTAGAAAAATATAAAAATCTGCTTTTGGACCAGAGGACCAGCTACCGTAATTATGGTATATCATTGCAGGCTAAACTAAGGTCTGCCAATCTGGGTATAAACTTAGAAAACACGCTTGCTAAAATCAGCTGTCAAAGGGGTGTTGGGTGGGACTTATTTTGTAATTTGCAGATGTTAAACTAAGTGACCCATGATAACTCACCAACACCTACCAAAACATAAATCATCATTTCTTACACTATCTACAAACCATTATATATTTGTCACACCTGAAGCCCATCCTTCCCTGCTCTCTTCCAGGAAATAACATCCGCACTGTACCAAAAGTAAAGGGATGTCACAAACTGCTCACTGCCGGGCGTCGTCTTCCTTTTATCTCAAACCCAGTCACACATGTTGGAGAGGGCAAGTCGACCTGGAGCCATTCTAATAGGTGAAAAAAGAACTGGATCAAAAGCGTTTAAAAACACACTGCCATCGACATGGCATTGATACATGGGCATATAGAGTACACGGGCGGGTGTACATTTATATCCACACTCGTATACCCATTACCCAGTATATTTATATAGGGAGGGCACAACGAGCGGATTTTGCCGTTTTTCTTCGTGGTAAAGCTCATTGACATATCAACAGTCCCGTGTAGTGCATTAGTGCGTCTGGTGAAGTGGAAAGCCCTGTGGGCAAACAGCTTCTGCCAGTGATATCAATGGAAAAGTGTAACTGAATACCTCAATGTTTGTACAATAGCTTAATTTACCATCAGTTGTTGGAGCTGCTGGTAGACGGCAGAGCAGATGCCCCCATTGGGGGCAACAGCATGGAGGCGCCCGTGTTTGGCCAGACATTGATCGTTGTTTGGAACATCGGACCACGGCAGGGTGGATGTGATCTGGGAGTCCAGGATGGTAGGATTCCTCCATACCCAGGCCGTGTTTGTCAGCACCCTGGCGGCAGAGGTAATATTTTGTTAGTTTTTCCATGCTTTTTTTGCCATTGATGGTAATATTTATTTAAAGTATGTTTATCTGTTCTAAAGGAGCGACCATCATTAATTGTACAGGTGGGGCGGTCATTTGGTCGGTTTAGGCGCTCAATTTTGTTTGGTCATAGAAGGGAGGGCCGATTTTAATCACATTAGATGAAGGACTAAACGACATTTTCAAATTCAAATTGTTTTACTGATTTTGTTTTGGTTGGTGATTTCTGTAAAATGACATAACTTTTTTATAAATAGGTTTGATAGATCTTGTCAAACACTGTCATTTCACTTCTTACTCGACAAACAAACAAAGAATGCTACAAAATCATACATATTTTTCATTTTAAATACGACTCAATCTTACTGCAACCATTTGTCAGCACAGTACCTAGGGCCTGCAGCTCCTTGTTCAGACACTGTGAGCAGCTCGTGTCCCGGCAGTTTCTTGCCGGCAAACAAATACATCAGCAAACTGCCTCACTAAAACACAATTATGCTGTTTGCAATCCCTTGAGAGCACTCAGACTTAATCATTCTCTATACAATGTATTCCACAATTATTATATTTGAATATTTATTTACCAAACTCAAATAATGCTAATAATAATAATCTTTAAATTTTTTTTACGGGTTTTTTAGTTTAAGAAAACAATATCGACATCGTACCAATTGTGAGATTTTGTATTTGACACTGACATCTCAGCCAACGTCGGCAATATTCATTCCAAGTCCTGCGGTGGATCCGGACATAGCGACCAAACACAACTTCATCAAACTCAATGGAGTTTACTCTGCCACCATCCACCAGACCAGTGGCTATTTGCTGGTGAATTATATCATATATATGTGTGTGTGTGTGTGTGTGTGTGTGTGTGTGTGTGTGTGTGTGTGTGTGTGTGTGTGTGTGTGTGTGTGTGTGTGTGTGTGTGTGTGTGTGTGTGTGTGTGTGTGTGTGTGTGTGTGTGTGTGTGTGTGTGTATGTGTGTGTGTGTGTGTGTGTGTGTGTGTGTGTGTGTGTGTGTGTGTATGTGTGTGTGTGTGTGTGTGTGTGTGTGTGTGTGTGTGTGTGTGTGTGTGTGTGTGTGTGTGTGTGTGTGTGTGCGTGTGTGCGTGTGTGTGATTTTATTATAGTTTAGAACACTGTGATGAATAAATTGGAATTCTGGTTAAAAGTAAATTTTAAATTCTAGCGGAGAAAAATAACAAAATGCACTATGTACAAAAGTTAAAAGTACAGTATATATCACACCACCTATTAGCCGCCCACATTAAGTTGATTAAACTTTTGTGGTAAACACTCATATTTCTAGATGAACAATATTCTACTTGTTGAAACTTGAAAGGCAAACATAATATCTTAAGATAGCTTTTAGTGTATGAGATTTTTGTATATTACAGTGCACATTTTGATCACATCTTTATACATATGTGTCACTCTCTCCATACAGCAGTACATAGTGCATGGGTGATTGTTTGTGATCTTACCACATCAATGAAAACGTCAAGAAAATATTAAGTGTATGAAAACAGATGGCCAATATGGTTATATATTAATAAAACATCTATATTTTTGAATTGATAGGTTACGTTTTTAATTTTGTTTAGTTTTGGTCACTCTGCCCATCGACTATTAACAATTCAATATCAAATACCCGGTGGATTTGGTGAGATGTAACAGGAACAATGAGATAGAATTGAAAAAAAAGACTAGTTATAACGTGTTTGCAAAGAGGTTCAGATTTTAATGTTCACAGTAAATTATTGAAGAACCATGCAGATAAACTGATACATTAAAAGCCATCAGCACTTTAGAAAAATATAAAATCTGCTTTTGGACCAGATTGACCAGCTACCGTAATTATGGTATATTATTGCAGGCTAAACTAGGTCTGCCAATCTGGGTATAAACTTAGAAAAACACGCTTGCTAAAAATCAGCTGTCAAAGGGTGTTGGGTGGGACTTATTTTGTAAAGATTAAAACTAAGTGACCCATGATAACTCACCAACACCTTTAGGTCCTACCAAAACATAAATCATCATATGTATTACACTATCTACAAATCATACTATATTTGTCACACACCTGAAGTCCATCCTTCACTGCTCTCCTCCAGGAAATAACATCCGCACTGTACCAAAAGTAAAGGGATGTCACAAACTGCTCACTGCCGGGTCGTCGTCTTCCGTTTATCTCAAATCCAGTCACACATTTTGGAGAGAGCAAATCGACTTGGAGCCATTCTAATAGGTGAAAAAAGAACTGGGTCAAAAGCGTTTAAAATCACATTGCCATCGACATGGCATTGATACATGGGCATATAGAGTACACGGGCGGGTGTACATTTATATCCACACTCGTATACCCATTACCCAGTATATTTATATAGAGGGCACAACGAGCGGATTTTGCCGTGTTTCTACATGGTGAAGCTTACTGACATGTCAAAAGTCCCGTGTAGTACATTAGTGCGTCTCGTGAAGTGGAAAGTTCTGTGGGCAAACAGCTTCTGCCAGTGATATCAATGGAAAAGTGTAACTGAAAACCTCAATGTTTGTACAATAGCTTAATTTACCATCAGTTGTTGGAGCTGCTGGAGCGAAGGCAGAGCAGGTCGCCCCCAGGTGCCCCCATTGGGGGCCACAGCATGGACGCGCCAGACATTGATCGTTGTTTGGAACATCGGACCACGGCGGGGTGGATGTGATCTGGGAGTCCAGGATGGTACCACTCTCCATACCCAGAGCCGTGCTGTTGTAGCACCCTGGCGGCAGAGGTAATATTTTAACGAGGAATCCAATTTTTTGCCATTGATATATTAGTATTAAATCTAGAGTATAGTTTATCTGTTCTAAGAGAGCGACCATCATTAATTGTACAGGTGGGGCGGTCATTTGGCGGAGGAGGGTGCTCAATTTTGTTTGGTCATAGAAGGGAGGGCGCTCAATTTTAATTCGAAGAGAGAAGGAGGGCACGTCATTCTCAAATTGAAAAAGTAATATTTTACACACTTTTGTCGCGAATTGATGTATTCCTGCAATATGCATTGTTTTGCATTAAATCCAGGGATTTAACTGTATTGAATGCCAACACAACATGTCAAATAGATTGCTAAATATGTATTCATTGACCACTGACAGGGATGGATTCATTTCAATACACTTTTAACAGTTTTCAGGGAAGTGGTCCAATATTAAACTTTATATTACGAAAGGATGTCATTTTTATGCGGATATTTATGTACACGTGGTGGTGATGGGGGGCACTCAATTTCTTAAAGTTTACATGGGGAGTGCATTGAATTTCAGCATAGAAATAGCATAAAATACAAAATCAGCGTAGAGGGTAGGGAGGCGTTTAATTTTCTAATCTCATCAACACCAACTGACGCCCAAACGACCTCTGTACGATTAAAGATGGTCACTCCTTACTGTAATTGCATTATATCGGAAAACTGATTCCCTTGACTACAGATGAGTAAAAGTTCAATTACTATTCATTTAAAATGCAAAATGCTAATGGACATTCCCTATTTATGCAGATGTCTGAAATTATGTATGACTAAAAGATATGATACTTACTAAACGCCAGTGCTATGGTTCTGCAAATATTAACATAACACAATAAGAATCCAAAGCTTCTCATTGCTCCAATCTGGCTCCCTTGGTCACCCGCAGAACATGGAATGAGTTAAAGTGCAGCTGACTATAACTATTCAGTGAGCGGATCTTGTGAGCACGCGAGCAACAATCCTCAATACGGGTTATTTTAATAATTTGTAAGCATGACACTAAGGGACCGATCATAAATAATGATACCTGGGGGACGTCCATTTTTTGGAGGCTGGAAGAAAACGTGAACCTACCCCCGATCAATATTTTAAAATGTTGAGTGACCCCCACCCCACCCCTCCGCTAAAGCAAAAGTCCTTTACATAGTGATTGCATTGTTGGACAATTGCTAAAAGAAAATATCTGAAAAGTATTCCGTCTACTGACCACAATTCAAAAATGACCAGGTGCATGTTCCTTTGTGTGCTGTGGGCGCTCTTGAACAGATAAGTAGTACGTGACCTCGTCTGACCTTTCACCCCGACTTTGGCGTCGAAACGGTCGCGTTCCTATTTGAATGAGGCCCTTGCATGGGGTCGAACTAAAGTAATAAAGTAAGTGTCGCATGCTTACGGCTCCTTCGAACATCTTTGAAACACTGTCACTTTATGTGGTATACATGTTCACATTTCACTTCGTACATGTAAACTTGTTGTATTTCGCAATAGTATTTTAGTATTCTACCACTGACCATTTTACACTGTCCTACACTTTGCTTTTTACAGCATCTTGGCGAATTGCTTTAATGACAATATTGTTTTCATTGTTTAATTCAGTTGTTTTAGCAATGACTTACTGCAACATGGCACTACACAATGCATACTTATTGTATTGTTTTATTGCATGTATGTAAACCAATCACACCCTGATGAGAACAGTTTTGATTAAAACTGCCGTGTCGCCATTTCACATGTAGCCCATATAGAGGCCTTAAACAGCATTGATCAGTACCACCAGGTGTGATTTGGCATTATATCCCTACTGGTCTATCATCCCCCGAGGGAGCTACAGACAGGGGCGTGTCATGTTCTGCGGCTATGAAGCGAGAGTCTGGCCGAACCATGTACACTCAGCACAATCATATTGACGATGCTATTTTTATAATGCTATTTATGATATCAGTTAGCTCCTTAAAGATTGTGTAGTCAAGCCTATATGAACGTCTCTTGGAAATTGGTCTTTAACTTCATCTGGTTATAGTAGAATCATCATTATTCATGCCATGCTAAGTGTAGTTAGGGATTTCTGTAGTTTTTATATTTACAAATGATATTTCAAACCAGGGGACTATTTGTAAGCTATTTGAATGCCATGGTGCATATGACTCCTATTTTCCCATTTATCTTGAGGCACTAATACAATTCCCCCCCCTTTTCATATATTTTTTTAATAGCCTGGGTGTTTTTTCCTGTGTGCTATATTCAGTGCACTCAATGACATCATCTACACAAACCGCCACTGATTGCTGTTTTGTGTGCATGTCAGTGTGTGTGCGTGTGGTGTCCTAGGGTGCAGTGCGTGTGCGTGCAATGTGAATGCATGCGGTATTGGAGTGCGAGTGTGTGACTGTACAAGCATGTGAGTGTGAATGCGTGCATTTGTGGTGTGTGAGTGCACGTGCGTGCATGTGAGTGCATGTGCGTGCGGTGTGTGAGTGCGTGCATGTGCGGTGTGTGTGTGTGTGTGTGTGTGTGTGTGTGTGTGTGTGTGTGTGTGTGTGTGTGTGTGTGTGTGTGTGTGTGTGTGTGTGTGTGTGTGTGTGTGTGTGTGTGTGTGTGTGTGTGTGTGTGTGTGTGCGTGTGCGTGCGGTGTGTGAGTGCGTGCATGTGCGGTGTGTGTGTGCGTGTGCACGCAGTGCGGTGTGTGCGTACATGTACATGCGGTGTGTGCGTGTGCGTGCGTGGTACTACTGCAAAAGTCCACGCGGCTGTAGAGCGTCACCATGTGGACCTGGCGCGGCTCGGGGCCGACGTCCACACGCCATCACGGATCCGCCGTGACTGCAGCAGCAGCAGCAGCAGCAGCACAAACACAAAGGTAAATACAGGGTAATGTGTCCTCATCCAAGTCCTCTCACGTCTTTACACTTTACACCAGACCATTGGCACACCTATTGATCATCAATTGATCATTTCTCCACATACTTGCACCGGCAGCACATTCAGAGCTCAATGCTAATCACCCACCCACTCACTCATTCACTCACTCACTCACTCACCCACTCACTCACTCACTCACTCACTCTTTCACCCCAATGACCTGTATTTGACCACTGGTCCAATGTAGTTGTCTGGAGCGCTTGGCCAATAGGTCGCCACAGCGGCTATATATGTGATACCGCCCTATAGACTTGGAGAAAGAATCCTTTGTGACAATACTTACACCCACAGTGATCAGGGTTCGACTTCCGACAGAGGCTATGTGATATCACCCTATGGACTTGGTGAAGGAATCCTCTAATGCCAGTTGTAGTAATATAAAGTTACTTGTCATCTTAAGGGGTCGTTCACAACTGGCGTCACCTCATTTTTGCCCCCCCTTTTTTTTACCCCCATCCATCCCCTTGTCACCTTTCATCATCTTTGCAGCACCCCCCTCCTGGTAAGTGACGTCATCTTTGCCTCAGATCTTAGTTCTCTGGCTGGCTTGTACACAGCAATCACACCAGATAAATATGATGGGGCAAGACCATGCATACATTTAAAAGTAAGTAACAAAATTTTATATCTTATTCTAAAAATCACTGGTAGCCAATTTTATTCTTTCAGGACAGGGGAAATATGAACATATTTCGCCGTCAATGTCCCCATGCGTGCAGTATGATTTTGGGCCCTTTGCAGTTTTTTAATGTGTAACATGGGAATACCATAGAGAAGACTATTGTTCTGATCAAGCCTAGAGGAGATGAAAGCGTGCACCAGCTTTTCTGCAGCAAACTTTGTAATAAGATGTCTTATTCTTCCAATGGAACGTATATGAGGGTAACATGATCGACAAATAGAGTTAATCTGGTCAACCATAGACATGTGTGTATCTAGTATGACTCCAATGTTTCTAACTGACTTAGAGTTTGTAATTAAAGATTCTCCAATTTTGATTGATGACACATTTTCAACCCTGTAATTGTTATGCTTAGAACAGAGAACAAGAAACTCTGTTTTACCCGGTTACCATGATTTAACTTAAGGTGATTGCTCTGCATCCACTTACTAATGTCAGCTATGCACTTCTCTAGAATTTCAATAGATTGATCACCATACGTAGTAATGACCTCACTTGCATGTGATATCCCAATGATAATGTACAAGCATATGGGGCCGGTTTATGTGGAAGTGGGGTGTGGGGAAACAGCCGAAAACGAACATGGGATTTCTTGACGCCTTGTCAATATTTATGATTGTCCCCTTGATAAATTACATGGAAGAACTACACGATGCACTTTAATATGGCCATGCTTGTACATATTAAAATACAAAATGCTAACTTTCAATGTATGCCGAGTACATTGTGACACACGTTAAATCCCCACAAGGGACAAGCATATGTACACATTTAGAACCATGAAACGATCACATGTAGTATCTGAGTAGCAGAGATCATAGTCGTAAAATCTACAAACGTAGACATTGAAACAACTGACTTATTTGAAATGCATTATCTTATAGAAAGGCCAAGATTGGGTTGTCAAGGTGTTGATATCTATGTCTTGCACACAAAAAATATGCCACCACAAACAATCATTTCAAACCACAAACAGATTAAAGCTAGTCTGTATAGTATGTTTTGCGTGACATGTATGAAACAAGATATGACTACTCGAGGATGCAAGCACACAATGGATTTCCTGAACGACATCCGTGAAGACAGAGCAGTGGATAGTGCAGAATGCCTCAATGAGACCTGACACTGCAACCTTCACGCGCCACCCTGAGATGGGAATCCAAAACACCGCGATACCTGGCTGAATGCCAAAGATGCTGAATCATTAAGTCTTCACTGAGAAAGCTTCGTGACGAAGAAAACACCAGACCAATTACGAAGTGTAGTTGACGCTGCTTACATAGTACAGTAGTAGCAGATAGTAAATCTAAAGTAGGTAATGATGGCACCTCTCGTGGTAATGATCACCGGTACGTAAGTTCCGGTGCAGTGGCCAGTTCTGCTCTAAGGTTTGGGTATGAAGCCACCCAGTAGAAAAAAAAAAAAAAAAAAAAAAAGACAAGTAGTGAATCTACTAAATGATCTAATCAGATCACAATAACACACACCGGCAGACTCCTCGACCTGCACAGCATTCTGCGCCCTTTCACGCACGTCCTACTTCGCCTCACAGACAGTGTCCAACGTCCTGTGTTGTATCAGTCTGCAGGGCCCATCCATCAGCAACACCTCAGTCCCCGGCAAACTGGCAAACCCCTATGTGGCAGGAACAGCAGCAGCCTACTAGAAACGCAGATCTAAGTCAGAAATAAGACGACCATTGCAAACACCAAGGAATGTCCAACTTCGTGTGCTAAATGTGTGCTAAATGTGTTTGTTTATAGTCGCAATGAACAGCTTTTGCCTTTTTCTAGCGACTTTACATCTACACCAGGTCATTGGCATCCTTATCACATTATACATTTCTCAACTCTGCAGGGAGCATACAGCACATTGCTACAGTAGTGTATACTTACTTATCACTAACATTTGCGTTCGCTCGCCCGACCTGTACCTATTTAACGGGTAGGTGCCACTGAGCAGTGTGCAACCTGCCAGAGGTAAGTTTGTTCAACACTTACCATCAGACCCGACCGGTAATCGAACCCACGACCTTCTGGTCACGAGTCCAACCCCATATCTATTCGGCCACACACGGGCGAGCAAGATGGCAGACAGCCGTACGTTCTAACAGATTACCAGCTCAACGTCATGAGCTCCGCCTTCATTAATGAACCGTTTCCAGATCGGGACACCATAGACAGGCTCGCCTTAAAGCTCGAGCTCAAATACGAGAACGTGAACTCGTGGTTCCAGATCCAGCGATCCAAGATCAGGAGGGAGGTAAAGAAGAAACGTGAGCAAGAGCTGAGTGGTTGCCATGCGCAGTTCTGGGGGCCGTCGCCTAGCAACATGACGATGAGCGCCACGCTCGGCGGACCCGTGAATGGCGCGAGCAGTGGTCTCCCGCGCCATGGGTTTCTCGGCCAGGCCGGCAGCGTCCTAGCATCACTCGGGGGCTTGGACGGAATAGGTTAGATTGATTTATGTTACTATTGTGACAGAGTGAGTGTTGTAATACATAGATAGATCCAGGAGGGGGGCGCAGGGGCCCCCCTATCCCACCAAAATACTTCGTTTTCATAGGGTTTTTGACATGTCCCCCATCAATCAAGCGTATGAAACTCATGAAATCCCTCAAGTGCGCCCATCTCCTTATTTTTCAAAAACATGTACCTGCCAGTGTATCATAACGAAGCATATATACCATGAACGACTTTCTAATAGAATATCCAGCCCCACAATACAACTTGACATAGCTTGAAATAACTTTTAATGATTCCACTATCACTGAAATAATGAATAATCAGTAATTTCAATAACATTTTTACATATTAGAACAATATAGTTGTAATATATACAGTATGTACATATATATTTATACATGTTAAACATAGATATGGCGAATGGATTCGTGCATGGAAGTAAACGTGGTTTTTAAAGATAATGCCCTGTCAAAAATATGTGTGTACTGCAAATTCCATCAATGAATGAACAATGTTTTTACAGTAGAAGTGAAAGCAAAACAAGACATTTTTACGTTTAATATCTTCCTATAAAAATATCAAGATTTCTTGTCAACTAAAACATGAGGTAACATATTGTTACATAAAATGGAATATCAAGATGAGGTAACACATGAGGTAACACATTAAATAATGGAATGATTTTTGCCAAGGCGTACCGTGCATTTCTAACGCACGATCCTTGGGCTTCGTGCTCGCACCGTGTAGTGTTTGGGTTACATTTCTCGCCCTTAACGTGCGTTGATGGACTTAGAGCCCTTTTTAGTGGTATTTGATTAGCTCTAGATATTTTAATATGCTGTTTAAATGCCAGGAACTATCAGAATGCACAATCCTCATCATCATGTTTCCGTGCAAGCATAGGCCTACTTGTTCGGGGTGTGAGCAATAACCTTTAAACATTTCAAGTTGATGTTGATGTCAAATGGATTATATTACGTCAAAATGTCTCTGGTATTTGATTGGAAAAAATGTCTAAAGCCCGCTTTACACTAGAGCCATCCTGGGCGAACCCGTGCAACGCATCTGTACGTATTATGTCACGTCGTCAACTTGGGCGTATTGTGGCGGCAATGAACGTAGTAAAAATGTATGGTACGACAAGTTGCTGAGGCAAACGAAGTGTTACTTGTACGTGCGAATGTTCTGCGATCCATAGACGCAGCATAACTATTTTTAACGAACCTAAACCAACCAGTAAATTCGTCAGCGAATTTTGAACATGTTCAAAATTTCCTGACGAATTTGCCTGTTCCCCGTTGCACGTCGAGCTACGTAAGTGAAATTCGCTATAGTGTAAAGCAGGTTTTAAACCACATTATCAGAATAACGTTAATTCACGGATTTCCTTTCGACAGTCTTATCTATTTAGATGTGTCCAGGGGTGTGTTAAGGTGGATACACTTACAAGTGTAAAATTACCTTTTACGCAAATGCCAGGAAGAATCTATAAAGTATGACAGATCCTTCTCACAATAATTCATCAACAGAATATACTTTTCGCCATCCTCTAAAAGTCATCCATTACATGTTTATTTTATAGGCATGGCTGGACCTCCTCCAAACATCAGCAGGCTTGGCAACATCAGGCTTGGCAGCCGCAACAGCAACATCGGCCCACCGTCCTCCCACTCGCAAGGCCTCCCCCTACACAGATCTCGCTGGCCACACGGGTCTTGCCTCCCACCGTGCCGATGAGCCCGTTCGGTGGACCCGTGAATGACGGGAGCTGTGGTCTGCAGCGCAAGGGGCTTCTTGGTCCCACCGGCAGCTTCCCTACAGCACTCGGCCGCTTGAACGGAAGAGGTAAGATTTGTCGATTTGTTATGTTTGAGGCACAGTGTTGTATTCGGTTTACATTTCTCGTGTTTTGATGGACTTATATAGAGCCTTTTTTATTGGTATTTCATTTGCCCTAGATATTTTAATATGCTGTTTAAATGAAAGCGTATACTTGCTCAGCCACTGAGCATTTCACATGGATACACTGTTGATGTCGAATACATTATGATGTCAAAACTTGTATGATGTTTGATTGGGGGAAAATGTCTAAAACCACATTATCAGAATAACGTTCATCCACGGATTTCATTTCGGCAGTCTGTCTATTTAAATTTGCCCAGGGCTCTAGAATTAGTAAGTTGATACACTTATCAGTGTAATAATTTACTTTGCGCTTGCGCAAATGCCCGAAAGAATTTATAAAGTATGACAGATCCTTCTCACAATAACTCATCAACATAATATACTTTTCGCCATCCTCTAAAAGTCATTCGTTGCATTTTTTATTTTACAAGCTAGGCTGGACCTCATCTACACAAAAGCGGGACCATTGGCAACACCACCAGCAACAGCAGCAGCAGCAGCAGCAGCAGCAGCAGCAGCAGCAGCAGCAGCAGCAACAGCAACAGCAGCAACAGCCAACATTCCGCCTCCTCCCATTCACCAGGCATTCCCCCATCACAGTTCCCGCCGGCAACTTTCCCGCACTCGAGGGCTTGGACGGAAGAGGTAAGATTCATCGATTTGTTATTTTCATGATACAGTGTTGTATTATAACGATGCATTTTGAGTAGTATTTGATTTGCTCTAGATATTTTAATATGCTGTTGAAATGAATGGAACTTTTTTAGACTGCACAAAACACATCATAATGTTTCTGTGCAAGCATAGGCTTACTTGTTCGGGGACTGAGCATAACCTTTAAACACTTCACGTTGATAATTTCCCTGTGCGCTCTCCCCCACCTTGAATAAATATTGAGCCATTTTCTACATTTTAATCTGATGTGATAATTAGTGCTCGATGGTTCTCATAAGATGTGTCAAAATAGTGTGTCAAAATAAATGAATAAATAAAATAGTCATATGTCTATAATATTCAATACATTTCTTACATAACCTATGAATATCAACTGATAACAAACACACACATCATAGCATGCACAGTTTCCTTTACAGGTGAGCAGTTAGTCATTCTTTTCAAGTTTCACAACAAATTATATACCATTTCATGAAGCAGACAAAATATCATTTAAGTTTATAGTACACAATAAATTTATTTATTTTTTTGTATTTTCTCAAACAGTATCTATCAGACAATAGTTACGTTACATCACACATTTGTTATATTCATGGAGCGCATCCACTCCTGGCATTTTTAGTGTCCAATAACTTTGGATCCCCATAGAGGGCTATCCTCATAGCGTCGCCCAGAGTGCAATTGTAGCCTTCCAACTCCTTGAAATTCCTGGGAACAACATGTTCTTTTTCCTGGTACATGTGAACCGCGTAATTATACTGCAGGTCATAATGTCCACAGTACAAGATGTACGTTTGACGAAACTTAGGATATGGATCTGTGAAATTTCCTGGAAGTACTTCGATCTCATAGTACGGCTGGTGCCCCTCACTTTTGAAAGTTGATAGCGCGTGTGCAACACGCTTGGAGTAGAGGTTGTATTCCTTTGGTGTATATTGTTCGTACAGTTTCACCCACGCGGAGATGAACTGGGCGCCCTTTTCACTGAGTATGACACCTGTTCCCAGAGTGGTTGGCGTCTCCCTGCCCATCACCACGGTGTAGTTCATGAGGTCGGTGAACGGCCGCAGGACGATCACATCGTTGTCCAGGAAAACCCCTCCATACCGGAATAAAAAGTCCAGACGAAGCCAGTCAGATTTGTGCTGGATGAACTCCACTATTTCACTTGCCAGCTCATAAACCGGTGCGGCGTAGACGTAGTAGATGTTGGGTACTTCGTGAAGTGTGCGGTTCCACCATTCACTACCCCACGGGACGTGGTCTCCCCAGAGTAGGATTAATCCCGGCTTCAAATACTTTTCCACACTTCTAAATGTCACATATCTAGCAAATGTAAAATAATCCGACCATTCATGATTGCGCTCATTATTAAAATAGATAAGGTTGACAACATTTGGTATTTTGGCAATATCTGGATTGAGAACAAGCCTGTTATTGTGCATTTTTGACATTGGAATAGGGTGAAAGTCATTGTTTACAAGCGATGTCAAGTACTGATCGGCAAAGAGCCTTTTCCCGTTGTCTTCACCAGACACGTTCCTGATTTCCCTCAGATTTTCAATATGTTTCACAACGTCCTCCTTAGGCAAGGTTAGTGCTGGTTTAGGAGGTGGCGGAGCTTTGCGTTTCTCCTCCTTTACTACGTCTTTCCAAGGCTCTTTTTCCTCCACCCACATTGGCCGTTCCTTCTCTTCTTCTACCACCGTGGACTTCGCCCTCATGCCAACCAATTTCAAGAGCATTTCGTCATCAATAAATATTATAACAAGCACCAGAAAAGTCACCACACACATAAAGGGACTGGGCATCCATTTTGGAGCGTTTCGGGTGATCTTCAATCCAAGCATGTTGTTACTAAATATCTAACATCAGCAAAATTTCTGTGTCTTTGTACAACTTCACCTTCAACAAAGGTTTCAAACTGTAAAAGCACAGAGTCCAATATAGTAGTCTGCGTGTAGAAATGTTTAATGTAATACTATGTAGCCAATATTACTTTGACTTATTAAAGAAAGAACACGCCACTCTCTGGTAATGGGTACTATATGTTCTAAAGCCTACAATAGGCTACAAACAAATGATGAGGAATGCAATCTACCTACCACACTGATCAATATAAAATCAATATCGGCGCTAGCCTTCAACACGAACACACATTTGACATGGATTGAATAGAAAACACTATTTATCAATACCATGTTAGACTAAGTAGGGGACGCGCTAGACCATCTAGATCGAGATCTAGATCTATATTTTGTAAAGACTTCAGACATGTCTAGAAAAAAAGCCCATTTTTGAATGCAGTATATAGGGCAGTTGTGGACATGAGAGTCAGGCTTCCGGTAGCGAGCTGAGGCAGGGGGAGTATCATCAGAAATAAAGTACTTGGTCGATTAGAAACAGATTTCATTTTTCATAAACAAATTACGGGAATAAGAGGTGTAATGGCACTAAAAACAAAATTGAGAGCAGATTTCATTTTCTCTAAACATAGGGACACGAAATGCCATGAGAGAAAAACTAATCAATCTTCAGCTTTTAACGTTTATCCACGATTGAACCGTATTCATATACATTTGAAAATATGCTGTCCATACCATTTCAAAACATTTGTTCTAGTTTGGTTACAAGCACCCATGGTGCACACTTTGGACACGGTTGAGTTTACCCGAATCAAACCAACCCAACCCCTCACTAGCCTCTGATCAGCGTTTTCTCTTTAAAAGGAGGCATGGGCTGAAATCCCCAACACCATATTACATAACAAATTAGCCTGTGTGTGCGTGTGCGTGCGTGCAAGCGCACGTGTGTGTGATTTTAGATAAACAAATACCTGGTAAGCTGTTGTAAAACTTTATTGAACATAACTTGTTTTACTTACAAGATATCAGCTATATGCATACACCATCAACAAAACCAAGGCGTGGCCATTTTCTACAGATTAAATTAAACCAATGTTAATTAACACAATAAACACATATCTCTTTGGGCAAGGGTTATTGCAATAGGTGTTTTCAGGTGAATATCACAACATAAAATGACTGCAAGATCAAGTAATATACAGACAGCATAATTTATAATGGTAATCTCGTCTGACCATCACCATTTAAATATGACATATAGAAAATGAAAATCACAGGTGCTAGTAATGGCGCCTCAATGCGCAGAGGATCTCAGGACTCGGAGAAAAATAGGCACGTTTAACGTACGACCCCAGTTTAACGTACGCTACCAACAAAGGAAACTAGCGTCAAACGTTCCGAAGCGTCGTAGTTACACGTTCAACGTCCCGCTGTCAGTTGCCCAGAGCTTGTATCTGTGTAACTGTCTCGAATTTTATTTGAGCCCAAAATCTTTACAAAACT